>JTDE01002733.1:57275-80054 GCA_014338405.1 Paragonimus skrjabini miyazakii | reverse complement strand
GATGGAAATAAATGAGGGAAAGACCAGCGAAATAAATGGGCTACATTGTGCTTCAGTTTGGCTGTACGTTAAAATAAAATTTAGAGACTACCATCATCATCATTATAGAAGCCATGAGCCTGACCAGAAGGTACTGTGGCTCGGGCCGCCACTCATCTCAACAATGACGTGAAATATCCTAGAAGAAAATGGAACTAAGAAGTTTGAAAATTACTAAAAGAAGACTAAGCAGAAGGACTAGAAATGATATGGATACAGGTATGCCATTGACTGCGACACACCGCTATCTCGGACATTGTCTCTAACCAGCGGTTTGAATGATCACGAGGACCTGTCTGACCAGGTTGCACCTGGAAGGTCCGGAGTCCTAGTCAGCTTAGCCCGCCGGATCAAAGCAGTACACAAGCCCGACCGCCTCGTCAAGGTAGCAGTATAGGTCAGGTTGGAGACTACCGCACAGAGTATTGACGTTGTATGTATGATGTCTGCGTAATGGCTACTTAAAATAATGCTGTGTGAATACTCAGTGTTGGCCAACCTACCGCCTGACGGAAGCTCAGCTGCTACACTTTTGCTGCTCAAGATTGAACCACGATTTTGGATGCGATATATTGATAACAATTTCTTAACCCCTGAATGCCCCGTGGTACGGGACATGCATAATCTACTCGGCAATGTTTCTAAAAGTATGAAAATTTTCACGGTGATTAAAAACGATAGGCTGGTTGCGAAAATGCACCACCAAATCGTATCACTGTTTACGCAGTACTTCCACTACACGTGTAGTACAACAAGGAAATCCATGGTGGAAAACGGAACCTTCAATTATCCACACGGACAAGACAGATTACGTAACCATGGACAAAATTGACTTACAATTTGCATACCACACTCTGTCTATCAGTCTGCGCATATGTAGAGACTCGATAAAATTGCAGTGTTAGCCAACGGTTTTTTTCATTTTGGCTGATAGAAATTTGTTATCTGCGATCGCATGGCATACTGCTTGTAGAAGCTTTTGAGGTATTGCAAGCAGACTAACACAACCCAATAGGAACCAAGCGGGCACACTTTATGTCCACTTTCTGGTGACACCTGTGACTCACATGCTAAGATTCAGTAACTTCGGACATGGTGATTGTGCTTTGGTAATTATTTCAGTGTACGTAACCTCTCTACCTTGTTAACGTTTGGTTAGCAAAGCAATGAATGTCTAGATTCAGCAAGCTGTTAATTATTCTTACAAAATTATATATATTATATATTTATGTAAACATCATGTTTAGATAATAAATTCAGCCTGGCGTCCAAATCGTCCTTCTCTACCACAGATTCCCCGTAGCAGTGGTCGATCGCTTCCTCTTTCGTCTGCCTGGAATGCGTTATGTTCTCGATATCCTGGGTGCAATCGAAGGAACTGTAACCGAGTGTGCTTCCCATTTGAATCCGAGCTTGCGACCGGGATGTAAGTTGCACACAGCTCTATGACGCGGCTTTGCGCGTACGGTTTAATACCTGTTTGCCAACGCAATCTGTTATTCATCTACCACAGTGCTGTGTATAGTAGAATGCTCTATACTTTCTCTCATAAGATTTCTCAATATTACTTTCACGTGTCTCGATATCAACTCACAATAACCCAACAGGTTTCTCTGGGTTGCAACGGCGAATGGGGTCACAACCAATGTGCACAGAGGCAGGCTGACAGATATAGGGATTGGTTAGCTCTTACGAAGTGAGAGAACACCGATCTACTGGGGTTCAGGAAGTAAAGCTAGCTCGACTACATCCAGTTGCCAGGTTGTCAGGGGTGCAGGTTAACATGCTCACGATGAACAGTGTGCGCGTGGGTGTGCCCATACGGCCTGAAACGCACACATACACCCTTGACAAACTGGTCTTCCATCTGTTTTACGAGTATTATGGTGACAGAACGGCGGCTCTGGGACTGGAACCCTTGACCGCCAGACAGAACGTCGGCACCAATCAGGCCACCTTCGTGTCCTGGGGCTTGAAAGTATCCAATGTTAACTGTATTTCCCCCACGACGTCTTCTTTATTGACATAATGAACTCTGATCTATTTGTCTTCAGGTCGCTCAGTTTGATTGGTCGCACCGCTGTTTTGTAAGGTGCCAGTTGCTAACAGTTGATTTCCTTGCACATACTTCACTTGGTTGCACTTTACGTAGAACAGTGAGAAGTTCATCAAGTTAGTCAACAAACTGCTTTAGAACATCCGGTTTTTGTGTACATACCCAGTTTGATATAAGTAAACCTTCAACATTCCGTCTTGTTCTACCCATATCAAGAAGTACTTGATGCGATAAAAGAATGCGTGGTGCTAGAGTCGGAGCTAGGATATATCGAAGCCACTAACATTCTTGAACGTCGCTTTGGCCAACCACACTCTGTTGCGCACTACTAGATTAAACCGTTGTACAGATGAGTGCACTCTGAAACACGACGACTCGGAGGTACTGATGGATTTAGCGGAGAAGATGAAAATGTGCTCTACAACAGGTGAACTATGTATAAGATTTGAACTCATGTCGTACGTTAGGAAATAGTACTCGACAACCGCCCGGGCTGACGCGATCTGACTAGTTTGAGGTAGCCGCCACAATTGTGTCCCGTAAGCGAGAAACTTATTTTTTTGATTTTACTCGGTTTATGGGTGAGAAGTTAGATGCTGCCAACATGAGGCTTTTTTTTATTCCGCTCCGAACAGTTACTATCAATCAAACACTCGGATTGCCATAGCCCAACCTAAAGGAAGTAAGCACGGAATTCACACCCAAAATGGCGGTATGTCCGATCACTCTCCTGGAACCACGATTAATGTCCGCAAACCAGTGTGTCGTTTGTGATGCAGCTGGCCATATAGACCAGTGTCTGTAGTTCAGCGCACTAAATGGTGACAGTCACTGTGAAGTTGTCAAAGAACTTAAATTTTATTTCTTGCTCTTGCACCCTAACTGCCGTTCGGAGGAAAGCAGGGAGAAGCACCTATCCGACCCTAATCGATGTTCTCAGAAGCATCATTCACTACTATATTAAGAAACTGTAGCACTAGAATAAAGGAACGTGTCATCAGCTCATGCAGTATCTTGTTTGCGTGAGTTCAAGTTGTCATTTAGATTGGTGGCTGTCACAATCAAAGGGGTCTCTGGACCTAGTTAAGTCAATAAAATGCTTTGTGCATCTCGATTTGTGGGCTTTTTTTTACATACACACATCTCTAGCGAATGGAGGACATTGTAATTAGTATGCTGAGGTCACAAAATTACTAGTACAGCCGTGGAACTCAAGGATAGATTAAAGAAATCAGCCACATTCATAATCAGTTGTGAAAGAAATCTATTGATTAAGTTTTAAGGTTAATCCAAAAATGAGAACGTTAGGTTTGTATAGAAACCAAGCTAGATAAGAAATGAAGGCTGAGTGATAAAACGTGGTATATATAAATAGGTGTTTTTACAAGAATCTAGCGGAAGGTGTGGAAACTCACTTGGGGAGATCCAATCATAAGGGTTGAATTGCGTTAAAAATTGTTTTAAAATCAACAAATTGTCTACGAGGGATGTCACTGCAGCGGGACAAATGCTTCAGAGACATGGCTAATAGTAGAAAGTGTTTTGACAACAAATCAGAGAAGACAACACATGAACAATACATCCAATAGAGAAGCACATAAACCTCAATAAAACGACTGACCGAGTGGTGGGGAATGGAAGACGAAGTTAATCTCCGAACGTAAAACGAAAGCCTGGTAACATCAATAACATGAAATGATCCTGTCATGTTGCTACTCAGAGTAATCCACAAATATTTAACAGAAACCAATCGAGGTAACGGTTCATGATTTCCACAAAGGGAGGAGCACAAATTAGAAAGTTTCTCCCACCGATTCCCTTTCATAAGTGAAAACAAACTGTCAATACATTTGGACTTGTTAAGAGACAAACTGTAGGACTCTGCCCAATGTGCTAGCTGGGACAAACTGTCCGTCAGAGTGAGAGAAGAAAATCTAGCTGGGCGCTTGTTGCTCAACCTCGCATCATCTGCATATATGATTGCAAATATATGATTGTCTACTGGCTAGGATGCAACGTAATGTGAAAGTAAGAAAGATAGAAAGGATTGCATCCTGTAGAACACCAGAGCCAATGATGGATGGCGATGAGGCCTGACTTTCAAATTTAACAAGCTGATTTCGATCTGTAAAGTAATCACGTGTATGCTTGACAATTGAAGCGAGTGATGACGATGGAATGAACTAGTTAGGCGAGAGCATCCTTAGTTGAACGTGACCGACGATAGGCAAACTTACTAGAATGCACGATTTCTACTTGAGCTTCCATTCGAGCAACAATGAGTTTCCTAAAAACTCTCAATGTTGCCCTCCTGGATAGTGGATCAGATGCTTCGTAGATTGAAAGTACATCGCTTTAAAAATTTGGTGTAAAAAGTCATCACAATAAGATCGCTTTGAACACATTAACGGATGCTGTCAGAATAAAGGCTACAGAAGACTTGAATTCGACAAAATGCTTTGCGGTTGGCAGAGCTTTGTCAGTTAATTCGCTATCTACCTTGCCTTGATTTGTACTCTCATCCGAGCAACTTCAGAAATAGCTACCTCTACAAGGAATTCCGTTGACGCTGATCTCAGTTTTAATTGGGTGTGTCGTTGTGAAGTCCTCCTGGGTCTTTAGTCAGAGCCTTGGCAACAAGGAAGTCCTTTAATTTGTATTTGGCCCTTTGCAGTGAGATCTACTAGGATTATCACAACTTCAAAGCGTCGGTACAGCGCTTGTCTGTACGGGAGTCCACGCCATTATCTCATAGCTCTTCTGAAAAAATAAGGGATTTAAGACCGAAAGGGCAAGCACAAGTGATTGCCGCGCAAACAAGTTCTGTTTGGGTCAACCGTTTCTGGTCGTTTGGTTCATGGAACCAACTATTATGGAAACCTGCGCGACGACACCGGTGTACGGGCTCCTCTAGACGGATGCAAAATTCCTCCTAATGCATTCCTGTTGTCCAAACCGAACGCGATTGGAATATATACTTCTATCCCCCTCTCCTTGAACGCGCATATTCGCCTGTTCTACATTTTGCAAATGACTCATCTACGTAAGCCGCTTTTGTTGGTTTTCGACATCGCATGGTGCCTATCGGAGTCGTACCACTGTGGAATATTTCGCTTTCGTTCTGTCTTTGTGATGATTATACTTATTTGTCCCTTCTGTTGGTAATTCTTCGTTTGGTTTCGTTCTATGGTTTAAACTTACCCAGGAACTGAGGTTCGTGTTCTGTTTGTGCAGCAGTCTTTGAATCAATGTTACCATTTTTTACATGAATAATATTCGTTTTATCACCTCGTGGTCGTGGGAATCGAACGCGTTACTCAACGTTCATCCTGTGAATCGTACAACCCGGGTTGTTGCTCACGTGAGCTACTCCCGTTTCAAACGATACGGCAACACGATTACTGATGGTAGTTTTTCTGCGAAAAAACCTAGGGAGTCTGAAGTTCCGTGTAATGAGGCGTGATCAGCAGCAGTGCTTACGTCTGGATCTACTTCGTCTACACCATTCCAACAGTCGCCCATTGACGATGAAGGGTGATCCACCTAGACCACTGAACCGATTTGCTCATAACGACGGATTACGATTTGGAGGTCAACTGAACATTCCCACCCATGCTTTTCGGTGATAAGTATTTTGTTGTAGCTGTTCTTGTGCCGTTTACTTTTTTCAGGTGTCGGAGCTGACTGCTTCGACTCCATGTTGCTCAAGGGAGGTCGTAGCTTATGATTGCGTATAAACCCAGATGCTCTGAACGGACGTATAACGACTGAATCAGCTTCAACAGATCTCAGCCTGAGGTTAAAAAGGGCTTTAATAGGTAGAATCGCACATTGTCTACTGAAGCATAGTTGTGATACGGAACTATGAATGGCCGACAAGACCTAGGTGCTGGACAGTGTAGAATCAAGCGAACCGAGTCGATCGTTTTTGAACAGCGCAATTAGCAAATAAGGGGTATGTCGCCAACATACGAAATGGTCGTGCGAGCAAGTGAACAATTAGACGTAAAGATAACACAGCGGAACGGTAGGGGAGCGAACGGCGTGAGTTGTACGGTCGAGTAGGCAGGATACCTGTCGGTATCCCTACTCGTTCCAACAAATGTTTAAACGCATACAAAGGTTCGCACTACGGAGGGTACACATCACAATCGAAATTCTAACATAGTCAATAGTGAATAAATAGGACCGCTACAGAGCTCCACTTCTAGAAGACAAACATGAATCTGACTCCGACATTAAGTGTTTTAGTTAGCCGGAACCGTTGACACGAGTATGACTGGTTCAGTTTACATCTGCCACACAACTCGTGTCGACAACGGCGAGAAGGGAATGGAAACGACTTAAGTTAATCGGAAGTCATTATAGTTTGGAGCATCAATAATCATGGGTAGGGGGGGATTTGAACGGGCAACTTGTAATCGACCTAATAAGATTGTGGCCTTGGTCGCGTTCATCGTAGGCGGTCCTCATAGAATTCTACGTTTTCATTTGTCCCTCGTGATGTACCACCTTGTCTGCGTCCCACGTAGATGCTGGTATCAACACAATATCACAGGTTTCGACCTGCAAGTGGTCCCAACAACTCCCGACCAGTCGACACTCGTTTCCTCAGGTGCTAAATTGCCCTGGCTTCCACCAACTCAAGTTTCATCATGGAGTTACATTTTGATAAAACAACTAGGGGAAACGTTTAACCTATTGCTGTAGTCCGTGGTCGCATTATAACACTATTGAGTAATGTTCAGATGTATTGAGTTAGATGGACACGATTTCGCGCGTTTGCTGTAACTGTGGTCACGGAACACATCAACAGATTGACCGCTGGAGCTCACACTAATGAGACGTGATAATTCACAGCGTACACCCATTTTTGGGCTAGTCAAGGATAGGCGTCGGACCCGGTTTTCGTGATCTGTCAGCGGCGAGTGAAATCTCTTTTCGAACCGACCTAAACTCAATGTTGCGTTCTGCACGACTTGAAAACAAGGTCACAACACTAAGAAACAGCGTACGTGACTTGGACATTTTGCCACTCGGACCCATTTCCTCACGAACTACGTCACGAACAATGTAGCAAAATTTATTGTGCAAAATTCGTACGCCAGCCCGACTGGATTAGGAGCGAACCTCCCACCTGAAATCCCGCGAAGTGTTTTGACTGCCTGAAGTTGTTGAACCGAAACGATTGATGGATACGCTGTTGCATGATATTTTAATGCTTAGTCTTGGCAAAATATTATGAGGATCTTTCCCTATTGCAAAAGTTATCAGAGTGTATAACAGATAAATTCAGCTCAACCGAAGCCGGTTTGTAGGCATCCATTGACTTCATACACACCGTTTAGGATTGTGTGCGTCACTTAGCACATCGTACTATCTGCGGACTAGGCGACCTATGCCAACTTCGAGTGATTCATTGTGCTAACACTTTCATAGTTTGTGTTTTCCTCAAGATTTGTTTGATTACTCACCACACGCTGAACAGTGCACATAATTAAAAAATAAAAATCGTTATGAGCATGAATTTGCGCTTCATTCTGACGGTTAAATCATTAGTAAACAGCAGTTGTGGGTCATCTTCAAGGATGTCGTTGTCAAACTCTCAAATGGAGTTTGTTAGTAATCTACGTGTTGCTGCCTTTATGTTGCATAACTATTTCCTGTTAGTACTAAAATGCATCTAAATGCACGGCAAAAAGATACGGCTCATCATCGCCGCACCAAAGTTAATAATGCCCGCCATAGTTGAAAAAAATGCATAGTTCACGTTTTTCGGATTCTGCTACATAACAGAGGTGCGAAGGATATCGGCTTACGCGAGCGTCGAATGAACTTATTTATGGTTTTGCTTACAAATTCTTACCGACAATCTGCCATTTAAGTCGTTGTTTTGTATGTATTTGCCCAATATTACTTTGACTGCATGACTTGCATACAATAGCTACATTGAATTGACACTTTGGTCCAATGCGAGCGCAATTGAAACCGTCAGAGTGAATATTTACATGCGAAATGCTGGGCTGTTCTCGGGGTATAAATCATCCAGTCGTTTTGATACCCCAAAATAAAATCCAACTATTATGATAACAGTAATAAACTGGCGAATTTATTTGGTCCATACGAAATTGCAATAACAACCATACTAATTCCTTGATTAAGCCACAACGAGTGAAAAACCAAAAAAGACATTGTAAATTTTCGGATTTAAATCAGTTGATAAAGGCTCTCCAGGAGGGTCGAAACTTTGCGAAACCGATAACTCTTTTGGTTTTTAACTCGTTGTGGCTTAACCAAGGAATTACTTAATAATGAACATTAGCACAACGCACAGTATGTTTTCCCATATCCGTTCCGTTTATGGTTCGGGAGTACTAACAAGCATACTACTTATGAACGGTACCGTTCACCTTCACCAGCAAAATTAGCACACCTTTAAGTATAACACTTTTTTGATTGCCTGAGGAGATGCAACGTACTGGTGTAAAGAAAAATGAATGGAGGCAAATCAGTCAAACCCTCGGTAAAGTTACTGATGGCGAATCAGGTTGGCAGTGGACACGGATGCACACCGAGGCAACATTCTGTCCGATGTTCACAACTAGTGATCTGCGGATATGAGTCAGCAAAAAGCCAGCATAATTGTAGCGCAGGTTGTTTCTTACGTGCATATTGAACGGGACTTTGAAACTCGAACGATTCCGCCGTGACTGCAGAATCGTCTGGTTGGAGCATATGTTGATCGCCAAGAAGTTTTAGCTGCATATCAGCCTACTCATTCCAAGTTTTAGAGAATGTCCGATGAACCGTCCCTGCTTGTTTATGCACGATTCTATGCGTGAAAGTTCGATCTGCTTTAGAGTATATGTAATACGTTGAAAATTGCCCTAATTTCGCTAGCACCCCTGGATCGCTACTTTTCTGAAGCCTACAACTCTTCAAATTACCGGCTTCTGAACACTCACTAGACGACCGCTTTTTAACATCAGGACGAGATAACTGTTTGGTCTCAAACCTCAACTTTGTTTGGTCAGGTATCTACATATTTTGAAATGGAGTTTTTACGGTAGTCAAATGCAGCGAGTTAGAAAACGCCTTAATTTTCTGAATAAATAGAGTCGTAGGCTCAGATCATATTAATTGTATCATCTTACTTGTTGATAATGCAAAGTCAGTACGTGCTGCGTTAATCCCCATTTGGAGACTGAAGCATCACGAAATGACGTGCGTTGCGCTGTCTAACTTATAAGTTCTTCTTCAGGGCTGATGGGAGTCTGTGCATGTGCTCATCGTGAGGTTTGACAATTTGAATTTGGCTGTAAGTATGGTTTACTGGTTTCATATCTGATGGCAGTGTTGGAAGAGAGATTTTGCGTTTCAATAAAGCTCGGTTGATATTTGCTAACCTGGGGCATGCGTGACACCGACATGACATCCGTCTCATCGCGTCCGTGCAGGCGGTGTCACTCTGTGAAGCCTGACCGCTCCTCTTTTGATAACAGTTGTTGCCTGCAGGGCACTACCTATGTCTAATGGCATCGACGAGTTATCACGACGTTCGCTAGGAATGGATGGTTTTACTTCGTCGGTTAAAATAACACTAGGTTATGTTTACATCTTCCATACTACACCTTGCTTAGAATTTGAATATGACTGAGAAAAACGATACAGCTGAGATCAATTGTGGGTGATGTTCAATCTATATGAAAATCAAAATCCCTACTACTCACCAGCAATCAAAATACCGCTCAACAAGTTAATGATTTCTGTGATTTCAACTTGGAGAGAAGTCCTAGTCGAGGAGTTATCGATTGGAGTTAACAGGATGGCTGCTGTTGAGACGATCGGGCAGCCTAATCATTACTCACAAGTGAAAGTGGTTGAGCATTCATATATGATAATTCGGTCGTGCCCAATGTGAAGTCAATGGTGCAGTGGTAAACACGGGTGCCTCATGAAAACGTGGCCGGAGTTCTAGTCCCGGCAGTTGCAAGGATATGCACTACTGACGAGCTCTGATAAAAGCGAACCTCGAGTCTAGTTCTTCTTTTCGAAAGTGGCCGACTGGAAAGTCTATCGGAATGCGACTGCTGCGATCAATTGTGAATGACGTTAAATCTGTATGAAAAACGACACTGTTGGTAATTCGTAACTTGGTGTGAGGTACAAGTAAATTTGTATCAGGTTTGGTCTCTGTTAGTTTCCTCTAGTTTTCTAAATTGGATGGGAAATTATCTACTTGTTTCTGATCAGAGACCGTTGGTGGAGTGTCGGATTGAGGATGTCCATCATGAAGCATAACAAAACTTTTGATTCTCTTCTCGAATATGGTAGTTGTTATTTATTATCTCAATGGCAAAGACTGTTCTTAATGGTCCACGCTGGTTCAGACAACTTTGTCAAAATCTCCACTGATTCTTGGTCACCCTCTCTGAAGATGGTCAGCACTTGTTCTTCAGGGCCAGCGCTTTCGTGCACATGTTTGCGCTAAAAAATGAATTATCCATTGAGATGACGTAGCGCAGCTTTCATACTCCCGTTTTGTGGATAATCTGAAGCGGGCGCTTTACAGCTCGAAAGTCTTCTTTTACGCACCCAATCATGTTAAGGTTTTGAACCCCTTTGATTCAGTCGATTGTCTTGCAAACGACTGAGTGGATTTGTAGTTGTATTAAACAGTGGTTGTTCATTACGCTAACTGAAATTAGGTGACCTTATTCATGCGTACATAGTTACAGCTATTTTCTATTTTGCATCAACAATTCTACTTGGTGTGAATACAAAAGTGTGCCTGTTTACCAGCCAAAATCAATACTGCCCTGAACATGAGTCGCGATTCTTTTCCGTTATAGTCATCTAGAAAGTTTGTCTGTTCATTCACATCTTTCTGTGTATCACAATTTTTTTCTGAATACAACTTCCTCCCTTCCTGTGTTGCTGGTTTTCCACTTATGGTATTTTTGCAAAGATCCTCACGTAGAATCAGATGAGGAGAATCCCGACGGTTGTATCCTTCTGGTGGCCCCAGGTGGTGTGCGCGAGGCTTTATTTGCCGATGAGTTTTATTCGGTTTTATGGGGAAAGCGCCAGGGATTTGCCAAAGTTGCCATCCTGGCAAGACAAGTAAGTCAGTTTGATTGCTTGGTTGTATCTGTGTTTACTCCTGTCAGTTAATTGTCTTTTATTCATTTTAATCGATATTGATACTGCTCAAGAACGTTTCATTTCTCTTTTCGATTTTATCCCACCGTGTGCATGCCATCTTTTGTTTCCATGCTAATTGGGATACTTTCGGTTTGTTTCGATAGAAAATAATGTTGTTTATAGATGCTGTCATACATTCTATTGAATGCTCATGTATTGTTGTGTATAATTAAAGCCTCTCGATCACCCCTCTAGATAGCTTTTGTTGGGAAAAGTCTATTTTCCCTCAAAATGGTTTATTTTTCGAAGTGTGGAAAAAATAGCTTGTGATTTTGGATTTTATCTTTTCGCGCCATAATGTGCTAAAACTTAATTTTGGCGCACGTTTCTGACTGGCCCATCCCGCTTCTAATGCATCAATTTAGGTGGGATTCTTCAGGGTTGTTCAAAGACTATATATACGCAGACGCTGGTCTGCCAAGTCACTTTTGATTTGAGAGCAAATACATTCTCGACAGAAGGTCAAAGTCTGTGTTTTTCTGGGGTTTTCGGGTATCGTTATGCTTTGTGCTACTTGTCCGTGATTCATATAGTCATGTACTAGCCATTTCCCGTTATCGTTGACCACCGGGTCGTAATAGCTTTGAACACCACACATCTCATAGCACCTACATGGTGTGTCCTGCTCATTGACTTCTCTCTACATCGTGATTGAAGAAAAATCGTGGTCTGTGACCATATCCAGATTAAGCCATTGGCCGCTTATCCAGAAGGGTTAAAAAGTTTTCCTGAGAAATATGGATTGATTCACCCTTATAATCACCGCTTCAACTTGATTTGACAACTTACGTGATGAAACCCGATTTGATTTGTGCAAAATCGACGAATTAGCTCCCAAATCCCGGGCGCTGACTGACACTTTCAACTCACATATCTCTCACGATAGATATTAGGTCACGGGTTTTATATTTCTTGTTGGTATTCTTTAAAAAACTTGATTGACTGTCTTTATCTCAGACGGAATGTATTCGGCATTCTGATTTCATTAATGGCTTTCGAGATGTACATTAGTCAGCACGCTGGTCACCTCCCTTCAACAGATTACGAACTAATTTCTTCGCTCTGTTCTCGCGGATGAAATGTATGAATCCACGGTTTATGGATGAGCCCACTTGCATACTCAAGCCGTTACTTCCTAGTGTCTCTGTCATTTATCAGGCACTGTTTCGACAAGTGAATCCGTATCATCTATCTCAGGTAGACAGTCTATCGACAATATAGCAGATAGTTAAGTCAGCTATTAGTGATATCGGCAAGTTCTGCCAACAGGGTACCTAATACAGGACGTAACGCACTACTTGTTGGCATTTTAATACACAATCGGAAACCCCGCCCCTTCAATTACGAAGCAGATAATCGCAACGGACCGTGTGGTTGACCCAGTCACCGTTTTCACTCGTAATACCCCGGGGTTGTTGACGTCCTTCGAAGCGATGTTAATCACCTATCAAACTGACTCTGTGTAATACGACAATACGTGTCAGACGTATACTAAATATGAATATATTTTTGTAAAGTTCACGTTTTTGAGGGACCTGGCTACATTCCGGATCTTAACCGCACTTGCGAACTTTTGGCGACTACTAGTTCGTAGCTTACACTAAAATGCCAAATGAACCAACATGGATGGAGTAAGCGAAGTTGTGCAGTGTGTGATACATTTGTACTCTAATTAACGCGAATCGTTAGATAATTTTCTGATCAACAGCTATTTTGCATATTTGTATAGAAAAAACCCTTCAAGGTCATATATTATGGAAAATAGTACAAGGAATACTATACATATAGTTTTTCTGTTTGTTTTGTTTACGATGTGCACGCAGCTTAAGGTCCCATGAGCAAGAGCCCTTTTTCTTGCCGGTTGAGCTATGCTGATTGCTCGTGTCCAGTATTTGTACAACAACGTAGTTTGGTTCCAATATTGCTCAGGATGATACAGCATTTCCTTTGTTTTTCTCCCTTCCAGCCCATTTATCCCATGTTCACGGAAAATATTCGTGAGACCATTCGGGTCGTACAATTCGGAAAGTGTGAGTGTTCCTTTTTTTACTCACTTTCCACTTCTCAACCATCTGCATGCTGTAGCTATTTGGCGTAAGCTGTACGAGCTCACTCGGTTGCCAGTCGCGCTTTTCTACGGCTACTTCCCAGTCAAACTACGGTAAGTTTCATTGGAACATTCGGTGGCGACTACTTCGCCGTGTGTCGTGTTCGGTTTTAGGACTTATATTGGTGATCCCATCTATCCGGTGGACGGAGAAACACCAGAACAGTTGGCCGTCCGAGTGAGTAATCCAGCCGGCTATCCAATGTTTTCTCTACAGTTAAATTTTCTGTCGGTCGATGTTTTTAACGATTTATTTGCCTGCATTCAATCATTTCGTCCCACTCTGTGACTGTGAGTTGTATCTGTCACTTTTTTCGGTTAACTGTAGGAGTTTACGTGTTCCAAATCTGGCTGCCTCAATCGACTGTAGTGTCTGTTTGCCACGTCACCTGAAGTGGCTTTATGCACAGTTGTGTCGTCTGGGCTAAGAACCTCCGTTTTGAATATAAACGAGTGTCTTTATCATCGATACCGATACACAGCGATTGGCTGTGATGCCTAACCGCCATAAAACCCGTTCATCCTAGATTAGGGATAAAACCGGGTACTGATGGTGCTCACTTCTTGGCAAATCTTATATCTAAACTCGAGCAACCCACATCAGTTTGCAAATATGAGACAGCCGGATTGCGGTTTTCACTACCCTACTTCCTCAAGGACATGTCATTCCAACAATAGCTCGATTCTCTCTGTTCTTGATTGGTTGGTTCTAGCTGGAGATTAACAGAACCACGAAACCCCATTAAATGGACCAACACGATCTATAGCTGTTAGCTTACCTGTGTTTGCTTTGCTTTTCGTTTACCGAGTCGTTGGTTGATCACCGGCTTATCTTGCTTTAGTGAGCACGGCGTTGTCATCTTTAATGTCCGACTTGACTATAAGAATTCATGCATTTTTATGGTTTGGGTGAAATGAGTGGTTTGCTGCTTACGAACCAAACCCGATACCCAACCTCCTCAGTATGTACCTGCCGATGCTGTCCGATGAATTCAATTGGCCATAAACGTCAACAAACAATTACCACTATCTGTGACTGTTACTGGCCGCGCTGTAAAGTAGAACTGTTCTAACCGTAGTGTTATGACGGCTATTATAAAATTTTAGGTTTGACAGATATTGGGACTTAAGGATGCCCCCAAATAAAGAAAGTCGTCTTGACGTCAGGGATGCAACTTCTTGTTTCATTCCCCACACTCCTGTCATCCAAGGTATAGATTTCATATCACAAATTGGTCGACAATTCCCGAAGTATCGGTATCAAATGTGATGCCAGCGTTACCACTGTAAAGTATACCTCAAGGGACTGGAGAGAACGGGAACTACCGTCAAACAACCTGTGCATTTCATAAGTGTCGTCAAATAGTCCAAGTTAATCATCTCACACTTAATGAAACGTCAGTTTGGATCTTATAAACACTGTAAAGAAATTTCCATTATTTCGTCCATTACGAACATCACTTTTGGTATGTGATGTTTTCTACGTTTCCTTGTGGATCTCGACCTAAGATGATGTTTTGGATTAGATCATCGATAATACGTTCATATTCTTGACTTTCGTACCCCTGTGTTTAATTGATATATATATATATATATATATGATTAATCAGTGAGAATGTCTGGAGCTCAGGTAGCATATTTAAAGTATTAAGAAGAGCACACACTGAGTAGTGAACGATTTATTGTGACGTTTCAAATCCACACTAGGATCCGTTATCAAACAATTATTTGTTTGATATCGGATCCCAGTGTGGATTTGAAACGTCACAATAAATCGTTCACTACTCAGTGTGTGCCCTTTTTAATACTTTATATATATATATATATATATATATATAAACACAAAATGACCAAATGAAGCGGCAAACGTGTCACAGTACATGATAGCAATAAAGTCACTGTAGAAAGTATGGATGGAGAAGGATGTGAAGGGAAGAAAAAGTACACCAGTGCACACACATTTACATCATGAGCGCCACCAGTCGCTATTCTACATCTTATCAGATAGTGTTTAGAACCAGTAGTGTTTTTTGTTCTTCGGACCCCAACCAGGAGACCTGGAACATGCTACTGAATTACACCTCAGTATGAGTGCATTCATATCCCTAACCCAAGTCATACGATGACCACTAGATTGCTATATTTCAGCCTAGCGTACCTTTCACAAACAAGACACGGTCTGGCAGGCGGTGAGTTGATATTCGTAAGATGTTGGCAAGCCAGTAAAGTCTGTGAATCGAGGTTATTACACTGAGGAGTTGACAGAGTATCTCTTCCGAAGACCTGGCCTGTTCTACTACTTTGACGTGGTTACCAGATTTGTGCACTACATGGATCAGGAAGGTCCTCCTGAAGAAGACTTCGGTTCTTTCAGGTACACCGATGTTAAACGAGGCTAAATGGGAGTAGTCTGATGAAAAGCAGTTACTCTCATAGGGTTGTATATGGCATTTCTGACCGCATAGGAGTATTCAGACAGTGAGACATGATCTTACGGGCATACGGCAGATCTATTTTTATAATTGTGACACTGCTGTCTTCCGAATCAGGAAGAATGCATTAAAACAGGTGCCCTCAAGCAAACAACACTTCTATTATTCAGCGGTTGACCGTGGCTTGATTTAGCTTCGGGTATGTCCATTGCGCGCAGCAGTGATCAGAATCAGACATCACTTTCTTGTTCACTGCACGCCCAAGCCAGGCAACCCTCACTGCCTGGTGAGTCACTGACCCTGAGTAGGATCTCCCATGAAAATTCTATCATCTGTTGCCCCGCATGTCAGACTTGTGAGGTAGAGGCTCTAGGTGGAATCCTTCAAGCCGGTACTCTTCTGCAGCATAGACGATTTAGTGTTACCAAAAGATGCCGTCGCTCCGTTAGATCATCCCACTCTATTTCATGTTCATTCTCCTCTGCCGTTAATCACCTGTCCTTCCAGTCAAGACAACCGATAACTGCTAACGTTTTTTTAAGTCTACACTCTTTGATAAATTGGTCAGCAGACTTCTGTAGCGAACACCTTCTTGAGTTTGGAACGAGATGTATGCTGTGTCCCCGAAATGCGCTATTTCAATCCTATTATTGTCCTTCACTTGAATTTGCCCTTAGATAGCGTTATAGATCGGCGGCTCATCTTCACTATCTCTGGTGACTATGAGGTCGAATTCCGTGATCTGGCCGACATGAGGACAATATTAAGAATGGCTCTAAATCAAAAAAGATTATGCTGGACTGAAATTCAGACATTATCTCGGATGTTGTCGAGAACCCATTCTATGATGCTATCTTTAATGTTTTCACACAAACTGAGCACTCGAACGTCGCTGTGTTTGCTGTTGCTATGAACGCACACTTTGCCCGTCTTACTCCAGAGAAAAAGCGGATGGATGGTATGTTCGATACCCGTGCGCAACACACCGATCGATTGTTGCAATTTTGTGCACCTCACCGACTGCGTGTATCGAGCTGCGTATTTCAGTACGAACAGTGACAATGCTCCACGTGCAAGCCACCTTATGCAATTTAGCCATGGACGCTAATGGGTCATAACGGCAGCAGCTTTCGGTTGGCTACTCCATTAAACAGTGTCGTTCATTTTGAAGTAACCGCCTTAGCTCATATCATCCCGTTGTTCATTCCTGCCTTGTTTCATCTGCACATAAACATCAACTACTCGGTTGGAATTTAGTTGAGCGACAAGGATACACGAATCGCCTATCAAACTTCACTGTCGTGAGTCACAACAGTGGAATGACCGGAGTCCTGGACAAGGTTCGCAACAGCTATGCGAACCTCTCGTGGAGAAGTCTATTCCAGGGTGACACTGCAGATGCAAGTGGATATCTGCTGATTCAGCAGAACTTGTAAACAAACGTCGATTGGTCCCTTTTGATTCCAAATACAATTAAGACTGCTGTGAACTGAGACGTAAATTTACAAAGAGTCTGCGTAAGGCCTGTGAGGCTTTCTTCACCGAGAAAGTCAGGGAGATGGAGAAGGCGTTTTTATCAGGGAATAAGCGGATGCTGTTTTCCGTTGTCCGTGTTCGCGCTAGCCGTTGGCATGGTGTTAAGGAGACTGTATGTGAAAAATTGGCCCACGAATTTCGGCTTGTAACGGCGACTTGACACGTGGGCCGCGCATTTTGAGAAACACTTCAACTAGTCTGAATCAGCCTATTCAGCTTTGGATGATGCCGATTATGTGGTTAGTTATGACATTCCAGACAATCATTCGTCGAAAACTGGTATGGCTTCACTGCTCGTAATGCATTTGCCAACGTACGTCACTTGTGATGTCGCAAATATGTCCGTTTGTATATTGTAAGCAGGGTTTACAATGCGTGTGTACGTTCAGTTTTGCTCTATGAATCCGAAACCTGGCCTGTTCGTGCGAGAGTTGCAAACAGACTGTCGGTATTTGATCACCGTTGTCCCCGCCAGTTAGCCTGTATCAAATGCGCTTACCTTTTGAGCAACGCACCATTCCGTCGGCGAGAAATTCACAAGCTCGTGACCGATAGCCGAAATGCACGGTCTTTGTTGGTTGGGCCATATACTCCGTATACCACTTTAGCGTCTGCCTCACCGTGTGGCTGGTGATGAATGGAGGAAACTGCAAGGAAGCCTGGTGATGACGTACGTGGTCACGGGCTGGAAGACCTTGACCGTCCCGGTCATCAAAGTTGGTAGGTACCGTTTACCTAGTTTGGTAGTTCGCAACCACCCACATTCGTGGTTAGAAACATTGGCATGGACTTTTGTCGCAAGCACTGGCGAGCCTGTAAACACAAACCTGTTGACCCTTCTGGTTCGTGGAATGCGGTTGTTTTTGTTCCTATATTTTCCTTTCCTTTTTCCTCGCTGTTTATCGGCACTTATTCGTTATTCGGTAACCGCATGGGTCATTGTCAGAACTAACGACAGCTGGAAACTCTCGGATACGACTCAACATTAAAACCGATGATGATGACGATACATGAGGGCATACTTCGTCATCAGTGACTTGATAATTAGTTTTCTATATGAATGGTAGAGTTCAGGCATCCTGTAGAGTATGAAGGTGTGATCAGTGCGGCCACAGCCAGGGCACAATCTACCTTGCTCCTCACGGATATGTTGGTCGCGCATTTCGTATAGCCTTCGAAGTGCTGTGGCTATAAGCAACTTTGAATCAGGTTAGTCCTTCAGTGATTTACACACGAAGTATATTAATCATTCTTGAAAATGGAGCTGATGTTAGCCTGACCCGACCTATTCGAAACCACTTCCCCTATCCAGAGTTTCCGGAGTAGAACCATCGGTGTTTCGACCAAGGTCCGTCACTTTTTATCAAAAGAACAGGAAGAAGTTCGTGTGAGCCAGGTGTCTTATGACGTTTCTGTAACCTGATCTCAAGTTAGACTTCCATGTACGGGAGCAGAGAAACATCAGCAAACCGACGGGCACAATCAGAACCCGAGGGCTTAGCCAATGGTGTAGGTGACTAGTTAGATTGCTGTTGGAAATGCTCATTCCATCGTTCTAAACCTTGTTACAGGCTATAGATAGGCTCACTTCTGGCTTCGTAGTTTACCTCGCTCGCACCTGGCTTCCTGCTACCCGTTGCTGGGATGAGTTGGAAAAGCTTACAGTGGCTACCGTTAGCAGCAGCTCGCTCTATCTCAATAGCAGGCTGTGTCCACTTGATCATGTGATCTTTTCGTAATTGCTTCTAGAATGCTCAGCGAGTAGCAGCTTTGCGAGCTGATTTCTACTCGCTGCTGGGTAGAATATTCCAGCGAGCGTCAAGAAGTTTTAGTGATCGCATAGATACTCAGCGGTTGGCAGCTAAATGAACAGTAGTCCCACACGAGACGGTACCTCGCTTATATACTACCTGCTATATGTCTGCCCAGTTTACTCTATTGGGTGGAGTCCTAGACTAGAGGCAAACGCATTGTAGTAAGTACAGAGCTTTCATGTCTCTGCTAGTTTAAATACTTGTAGCTGAAGCGAATTGGCGTCCTATAAAAGAGCAGAGAGAACTTAACACATACCAGTGCGTAGTCGAAATCCACACACATGCAGTTTTGGAAACAGCCATCCCACTGATAGCTGACGGCTATATGGTCAGTCTATGTCCACGGCCAGGTAGCGCACTGACATCTAGAAGGTCAATGATTAGTGCTTGTCAGAAACAGACCGTTATCAGCACAGAGCTGTAACAAGTATTTGATCGTTTTCTGCTCGACGAGTATCGTAAGGGTTTAGGCTACCCAAATCACGCTGGTCAGCAATTAGTTCATCTACTTGAGCGCTCAAGTCTCCAGTCATTAACACAGCGTCCATGTGCCGCGCAGTTTGCAGAAAGTTAGTAAGCTAGTCGTAAAACTTATCATACTTAAAGTAAGAGTGTTTCCACCGGATTAAGTGTCTTCTTGTCATCCCTCTCTTTGTTCACAAACTGCTCGTGTTGCCATAATAAATATACCGTCCTGTACATTTGACAAGTTTGGATAGACGCGATAGCTTAATCGACATACTTTTTATCTGGTTTCTTCATGTTTGGTTGTGTTTCTAATCTCGATTAGTCCCTTGTCTTGTGTTGTTTGTTTCCTTTATATTCAAGTTACACATGCCTGTGCGTTCAGAGTTTAAGAATTACTATGCCATCTAACTTCATGCCATCACATTTTTTGGTTCCATCGTGAATTACTCATGACTCTCCTTGTCTCTTATGTTTACACCTATCGTGACAATGCCTGTGAGATGATGTACTGGTTACCTAGTTCTCGCTTTCTGAAGCTTCAAACAAAAACTGGATTTCAATCTGTTTTATTGAAATTGAAATTCGGCAACCCGTTTGTATACTAGATACCGTTTTGGGGATTCTCATTATGCTACCGGATAGACTCGTATGGATGGCAGGAGAATAAAAGACAATAGGTTAACAGGAGTATCTTGGTGGTGTAGAGAGCAGTAACGTAAACCTTATCGCACTGTTACAATTGTATCTGCAACGTGCGTGGTAGAAGAATGTCGGCGTTACAGCTGGCCAAGGATATTGCAGAGTGAACATAACGACAGATGCATGCATCGAGTAAAGAATACCTGATATTTCGTCCATGCCATCAATCTCTAGGTCTACTGTCTGTGAGCTCACCACCAGAATCTAGATATTCCCTGACAAATCTTAAGCACTCAGTTTCATACCCTTCCTCAGATTGTCAAATCGGGCCGCAAAACTGGCTTGATATCCGAACAACCAATAAGGAAAGAGGTAAGGTGTAATTTACAGCTGAATTCGTTTGAGCAATGTCAGTGGATTTTTAGCAGCCCACCACATATCTGGATTTCTGGTCATCCGCCCCTCCCAACTGGAGACATAAAGACAACGTCAAAACTTTATTTACAACTGATAATCCCATGCTCGAGCTTTGTCAGCCGAGTCGAACTCACTACTGATGCGGAGTCAGGCACTACTGGAATTCGGAAGTTTCAGTCCATCAGTTTGGTCTGATTTCTATGCCTTCTGTTATTAGGTGTTACATGGTTTGCATAACTCTGTGCCTGCCCTCACCCTTGATAGTGAGTAGTCGGGTACAGACGAGAAGGTTTAATACTCTGAATTAGGGACTTCGAATAGCCTTATAAATCGTGCTTGAATTGAAACCCCCCACGCAAATAATAAGGAGAAGACCTCGAACTAGTTGCAGTAAGTAATTTATATTCATGAGACAAGAAGCCAAATGGATGGATGTACAACAGTATTAAAGAAATCCCGGTCTATAATTCGCTGGTCGTATTGGCACATACAGTCACAAACTGTACGTTAATTGGTATAGTGCAGAAGAAAGAAATTGGCGAATAACGGAAGGCGTAACATTGAGATTGTTTGTCCAATCCTGGTGTAGCATCTTCCGCGCGACGTTTTGATTGGTCCCTTGGTACATCTCCTATTGTGTCGGGGTTTGGCTAAGCGATGAATCGTGTAGATTTTAACCACAGGTCACGTAACTTCGGAGTCACGTCAGCGCTGGTAAATTGTCTGACAAAATCGCAAGGCGTTTGGTTGAAGTTCTGATGGCATTAGCCAATCTACATCATCTGTGGCGTCGACGTGATCTCGGTCTTTCCCTGAAAGAAAGTGTATAACACTGTTGTACGAGCAGTCTTTCTATACGATTGCGAAACCTCATTCACACGTGGGATGCTCACAGATTGTCCATTGTCAACTGTCAGCGTGTGGTTGGAACACCGTGTCAGTAGTGGTAAAGTTCGCTGATGTCGTCGAGAAGGTAGAGTTTGTCAGTCACTGTTCTTAGTCACCTTACCTTAGACTTCGTCAGCCTTAGTAGAGTAATAACTCTGCTTTTACTAGCTGTTGCGCTTCCTCTCCTCCTTGACTGAAACCGATCAGTCGTTTTATCATTGTCCTGTGAAGGAACAAGTATTCGCCACAGACTTTTGAAAGGGTTAATAGAAGTTTTTTGCGAACAGTTGGTTCCAGTGACAACCAGCGAAGTGGTGGACAGCTTTTGCAACCTCTTTGGGTTTCATCATCACGCACACCGGAGACTCACCCTCACATACGCGCGAACAGACGTCAAATTGAAGTCAGGACATTTATCCACCGGATCACGGGAGTTTCGAAAAGGTATGTGAGTTACTCCACTTAGCTATTGCGCTCTCTTTTCTCATGGGCTAAAACGGAACAACCTGATAGATCACATGTGTGTATGGTGTTTATAATACCCAACAAAGTTCAGCCCACTGTTCATCACTTCGCTGATGGTCGTCGGGACCAGTTGTCTGCTAGTGGTAGGTTAGAAAGTTAGTGTCTTCCCAGTGGCTCGGACTCAAGACATGGAAGCCTGCTTCAGTAGGGCTTTTCCGACTTTCCGGAGTGGATCCAAAGGATAGCGACACTACTGTAGATAAAAGCTTCGTATCCCAACTCTCCGTTTGGTTCGTTTTAATTTTTCCTTTCTTCTACTTCCATCCTCACCTTACAACTGGCATTATTCCCTAGTTGTTGCGTGTATGCCAGTTTTTATAGTTACTCGTTTGAATTGCATATATTTTATTTATTTACAACAGGGTGACCATCGCTCACAAGATCTTGTTGTTTATCATGGTATATCGCTCAACTGTGAAGTGTAATTCGTTTGGCTTTGGATTCCTCTACTACACTTTCATATGTCATCATTTTCTTTTCTCTTGGTGACGGTTTTGTTTGTTATTCAGACACGTGAAGCAGTCGAAAGATTGATTAGCATGCATCAACGAACCCCATCCAATCTATTCTGTGCACTTCTCCAACGCATTCCCACG
The DNA here is from genome assembly GCA_014338405.1 of Paragonimus skrjabini miyazakii. NCBI lineage: Eukaryota > Metazoa > Platyhelminthes > Trematoda > Plagiorchiida > Troglotrematidae > Paragonimus > Paragonimus skrjabini miyazakii. The sequence continues at coordinate 57,333 of JTDE01002733.1, read as the reverse complement.
TTTGATCACTGGTTGGAACGACGTAAACGGACACAATACCGCGATCCTGACTCCTGAT
>JTDE01002733.1:45816-57175 GCA_014338405.1 Paragonimus skrjabini miyazakii | reverse complement strand
GCCCTATCCGATCTACCATTCCTCAACGATTCTCCTATTTTAACGTTTATCGGCTCCGTTTTTGTTTTAAATTGAGCTTTATGTAATTTCTTTAAACATATCTGTTTAATGGCTTGGCGAATGTTCAATGACAACCTCTTCTCAGTTATTTCTGTGGCGTTCTCTCGGATACACGTCCAGGTTTTGGTAATGAGTAACTCACGTTTTTCGCGAAGAATAAGCTAATTGTGGGCTAATTTCTGACTGTGACTGCATGAGGGTGAGTCATTGGCGGTTAGGTCAGTTTACTCCTTCCTTTCTATCAAGTTACGCATTGACTGTATATCATTAATTAGGAAAACTCTAGTCCGAGACGCCTAACTTACCAGGATTCTCAACCGTCTGTCCTAAACTTGACTGCTGACTTCACTTTCATTATTTCATCTCTAATTTCCGAACTTTGTACATCTCATCTTTAATGATTAGAGCTTTCTGACAATTGTTTTGTTTCTTTTCGGGTGCAACCAGACACAGGCGTTGTTAATCCATATTGATTGTGGCTAACCAATCCAGTGTGAGTTCAGGAAGCTTGCGGCCAACGTACTCGCCCTACGAGCACATGATCCAAACCTGGTTCAGTGGACTCTAACAAGTAGGGCACCTGAAGCTAGTGCATATCGCCCAAGGTGCTTTAGCCTATGAGTGGTCTTCAAGCTTTTTTAATCTGTCTCAGGCTATTTGTCACTAACCCGTAGATTGTCACAAATACGGGGAGAAAACGGTATTGTTCGTCGACTCCAACGTCCCATTTCTTTGATTATGCTAAGCGTGTATATCGTAAAATGTAAACGAAACTGTGCCAGCAAATGACTTTTGAAAGTTTACGGTTGCAAGATGAGGCTGATGTTCGCAATTTGCATCAAGCGTTCCAGTGTCCTATTCGGTTCTTACTGCGAGTTTTAAGAACGCACCATTTGTTTTCTTGATGGCGCTCCACTAACCGACGTGTCCTACAATTATAACACCACCTGTCTTCTGTTCACCTTGGGTCATTCCGACTTTTTGCATGAAAATATTGATGACAATTTCTGATGTGAACAGGGTTTTATCACAAAGTTGGTTAAGATATCAATATTTATAATTGATCAAAAAATGATTGACATTTTAATGTCACTGTTTGAATTTGAAAGGAACTGTGACCTCTATCCTGTTCCAAAACTGTAACAATATTTATTCGTATCCCGTTTCATTTAATATATTCCAAGTTTGCTGAGTTAACGTTCTTGGTTGATACTTCGACTTCTCTGTTCGATTGTTTTGATGTACATACCTGGCTACTCATCTCTGTGACTTTTTAACTGAGTTGAGGTCAGGTCTCAGAGTTGGACAGATTATTTGAATTATTTCGGTTCCTCATTGTTCTCTTGACTCTGTGTATGTTGTGGTTGCCTTGTGGGACCATCACACGTTTTCTACTGTTTTAAACAAGAAGTGTTTATCTGTGTGACTGAGCATTCTGTTTTATGTATAAGTACAAAGAACCAGTTTCCCAGATCATCATACTGTCACTTACAAGCAGGTATGGGCTTATTTACGTGGCACGCAGGTATCAATTCCGTTAATCCGGATGATCTAACTTAAATTTATTTTCACTGCATGTCACTCGTCTATCCAGGGAGTGCGATCCTCCATCCCAGCGATACTTCCAGGGTGACAGTATTTACCGAAGCTTCCTATAAGTTGTATTGACTACAAGTTCCTTATGATCTTGTGAATTGTGGACGCTGAATATCCCGGCACTAGTTGCCACTTCATTGTGCGTGTAGTGCTACATCTCACAAACGAATCACGTAATACGACTGACTTCTCTATTTGAGGCTTATAGGTATCCTTTTCTCTAAATCACTTCTTACAGCAGTTTTCGCTAACTACGATTAACCAATTCTCCACGATTTTCTATGCTCTCTTGTGCCATCCGATTTCTCTTCTGCTGGCACACATTGCCAAAATCTCACATTGCACAGGTTATATCTTTTATATTGCCGCAATCATTCGCAGAAGACTAGCAATGACCGCAGTTCTTTTGTATCTAGAGTGAATTCATTCGTGTTTGCGGCTTATCGTCATCCTGCTGATTGGTGATGATCACCACTTCGAATTAAGCACTTAAATCGTGTCACTGTCTTAGCCGAAATGCGAAAGGGCGTTGCCACATTATCCAATCATGTAATCATGAGGCTGCCACTTCGTAGTAAAACATTATTTGCGTCAAACATTGTCATTGTTTACTTTCTCATGCAGAACACGAGTCGATCTATTCAAAGTTTGATTAACAAAATCAAGACTCGTTTTACAAAATGGTAGTATCATTTCATATGTTTCCGTCAGCTGCTACACAGCAGCGATGAAATTCAGACATAATTGAACGGATTAAGTTCGTAAATCAAGTCAGTCTATACACTAAACCATCTTACATATCTGTTTCCATTTCAGGCACAGGATTTTCCATTGCATGCAAAAGCAAATCACTTTGGTGGATTAGAATTTCCACTTTAGAGTCTTAGACATGACGGCAACAACGCGATTGGTTCAACTAACCGGAAGGGACGACAAATCCTAATTAGAGTACTTCACATTGGCTACTTTGATAGAGGAAGTGGTACAGGTCATTCGAGGGGTGTCAATGGCTTTGGTTAATGAGTACGGGGTTAGCGGTCAAAGTGGAGCACAGATCTTCTGACCCTGTCCCTACTAATTCATCTAACTGCAGACCGTATTGGTTCATTTGACAGGTAAAAGAGTGCTAGTGGTTAGGAATGCCTATGGGTTTCACGTCCAATAGGAGTGAGGTTTAGGGTCGTGATAAACTTCGAGTTGTAACATGAGAGTGAAGCAGTTTGTGAGAACGTTTTTATTAGTTCTCTTGTATACATGGCTGATGGACGCAACTGCACTCGCATCAGTCTCGAAACACGCAAATGTATTATCGAAGCATTCGAAAGGGTTGATGACTGGCGCGTATTGTTGCCCTTCTGAACGGAGTCAAGTGTAACACCGCTTACAAGTGGCTTCATGTGGATTGCATCAGTTATGAGGCGCAGCTTCGCAAAGGACATAGAAGCAAGATTCCAACAGAATCTGAGATCGATATATTGTTGGAGTGGATTTCCGTGAACCCAACGATTTCACTGCAATTTCTGAGATTGCGCGTCAATGCTGAGTTTGAGAAGGAGTTATCGGTCACAACGATCAGTTGATATTTGGATGACCGGTTCGGTTACACCCCTACCCCGTGGTCGCCAGGTTAGTTGGAGAAAGAAGCCTTTCTTCACCCATTATCACTCATTAAATGGTACCCTGTCAACTCGGTCTGATATTTGGTTGACCTTACTCGGAGTTGACATCTGACTATTTGCTGGATAGATGAGACAAGCTTCAATTTGTTCTGTACTAGGTCAATGGGGTGTTCACTAAAAGGAACGAAAGCATGCGTCTCTGTAACAAACAACCGAGGCCGTAATCTCCATTTGATTGGAGCTGTGACATCAAGTGCGATAGTAGGCTATACGACAAAGCGGGGAGCATACAACAGCAACGACTGCAAGAGCTGGCTACAAACTCTACTAGATCAGATGAAGATCAGAACACCCATGTCAGACATTGTGCTGATATGTGACAACGCACCGTGTCACACTGATCTGGAAAGCGTTCGCTGAGGAGTTATATAATGGATGACAACTCTTACGACTGACACCCTGTCCACCCATGTTGAATCCAGTTGAGAATGTCTGGAGCATGGTGAAAACAAGAGTTAAAAGGCAACTGCATGTGCACCATGAGACAATAATAAATGGAGATCCTCGAGGTGTGCAAAGTCAACAGGAGTGGAGAATGGGGACCCTGGAAAGAGTAGTCGTCTCTGCTATGTGCGACGTCACCGGGGACAATTGCGCTAGCTTTGTTGGTCATGCCGAACAATGCTGTATGCGAGCGGTTAATGGTGAAACGATGGGATCATAATCGTAAATGCCCATCTTCTCAGTGAACGGAAAGAATAGAGCAACCAAAAATTGATTTTGCACTTCCTACTTTATGGAAGTTAGCCCTGATTAAACTAGTTCATGGCCTATGAGTGTGCCTAGATTATGTAAGATTTTCGTTTATTGTTTGGGCGGTTAAGAACAACTGAGCTATCCGCATACTTTATGCGTTGAAAATGTTTTTGCGGTGGAAAACGTTAAAACAGTGCCTCGCGGGTTTTATAAGTAGCATGATTGATGGGCAAAATTAACCGGAAACAAGACCAAATGACGGCGGTTCCCATTCATCCATATTGATCTACGAACTCCACTGAGTTTGTGATAAACGGCATGACCAACTTGCAAATGAGCTCTTAAATACAGGAATGTATTCATGTAGTTTTCCTCAAAGTACCACTCACGTGAATGGATAGTGTATACGTACAACCACTGGGTGTTAGTGACCGCGATCTTGGAGGGATCTGAGGTGTGGAAATGCAAGTAACAATTGCAGAGAGTTTATTAGTTCACTCGAGTAGCGAAATGAAATAGTGTCATGTGTTAATGACAACATATTGGACTGGTTGGCTAACTCAGGCAAGTCATTTTGTTTGGTAATGGAAAAAGACGTAACTATTGAACAGAGAAGTGAAATCATTACATACTGTAGCGGAGACTTTTCCTCTGGAACAGATATACAGCTCAAACAGAGTTAAGAACAAGATGAGGGAAGGGAACGAACCATGAAAGGCATTAGTTACTATGATGAGTGGCCCCTGATTTCTTCAAATACTAAACGAGGCTGGACTGCGTCGATTCTGCTGGCTAAAGTGTTGATTTATTTGACTACAATCAACCCTGTTGTGCAAGTATCATGTTTTAAATTGACAATCAGCTCACGAAACCAGTAGTTATGAACCTTATACGACCTGAAACTAATTAAGAAAGCAGGACAAATCGAGGGTATAGGGGTAGCAGCAAAAGTACCTATCTCAAAATATTCCCACGCTCAGTGGTGACGCCTCCCACAACTACGTACAATGAAATATTGAGCGAATTGGTTTGACAATCCTATCGAAGTTGTCTTCTTTTGTACACAACGGCCAACCCAGCACTGTGCTGACTGATCCTCTGGTCCGATTGGTTGATTATTGTTGAGTTTAGATGCTAACTCCAAATGAGGTCAGCCAAGTAATAGACCGAGTTGGCAGGGTACCATTTAATGAGTGATAATGGGTGATGACGGGCTTCTTTCTCCAACTAACCTGGCGACCACGGGGTAGGGGTGTGACCGAACCGGTTATCCAAGTATCGACTGACCGTTGTGGTCGATAACTCCTGCTCAAATTCAGGGTTTCAAGTGGATGTGGGATGATTGGCCAGAGGAGGTGGAGGGTTTGTACGAATTGTTTTTGGGCATATAGGCAGAGGTTGTGGAGTCTGATAGCAATAGCCTCGGCCGTTGATAACAATCGCACTCTGACAGCTCTGGAACAGGATTGACGAATCTTGTAGATGACTCGAAACGCTTCATCCGGATTTGTTTGATTGCCAATGTCAAGTAAGTGGGAACCAATCGCACTGGAAATAGGCTTTCTCGATCCGTTGCGAAGCCTTTTCGGTGGGTGTTCACGGATACTCTCCGATGACCACCTTGTGGTTCTCCCAACGTAACCGGCTTGACGACAACAGGTGAGAAAGTAGATACAGAAAGACGAAGAGAGCTTGGACAAACTATCCTTAAGTCGTGGCTTTAGTACCGGGCAGGTGTCGAACGACACGATAAGTCTCGCTGCAGGGTAGGCATACTCGACCACGTTTGAAAGTCTACGACTAACTATTTCACCGTTAACCTCACCTGTGTAATAGAGACAGATGAAAACCGGCTTTTTCTGCACTATCTGGACGAGTTCAAGTTTCGTATCGGAATGCAGATTTTTGTCTGTAAATCTCAGGGTATCCATTTCCAATGAGAGTTTCTCGAATATGTCCTACTTCCTCCTGGAGAGTGTCCTGTGTACAGATCTTTTGCGCTCTGTTTGACAGACAACATACCAAATTTCTTTTGTACTTCAACGGGACAAAACTGTGAAAATGTGTGTATTGACCCGTCCACGTCTTTTTTCTATGAATCGATGTTTGAATTGTTCCCTCTGATCGACGAAGCAACGCGACACCTAGGAATGAGAGTCTGTTGTGATGTTCTAGCTCTACTGTGAACTTCATATCCAGGTGCGTCTTGTTGAACTCATCTAGTATGACCTGGGGATCATCATCGTTTAGAAGAAGACAAAAAATGTCACCCACATAGCGTTTGTAAAGCTCGCACTTAGTTACTATGTGATTGAGTTCAGTTGTCTCTAGTTGGGCCATAAATATATCTGCGGGCAGCATACCTAGAGGTGAACCCATTGCTACTCCATCTTTCTGCCTATACAACTATCTATGAAACTGAAATTAAACAGTACAGGTGTAAAGCAACAAAAGTATTTATCATCATTTCACCTACATCATTTGCCATACAAGCATTTCATAAATGATCCGGTCGAGAAAGAATTCCGCTGGTCTTGATAATCGATACAGAAACAAAATTTTGCTCCTCTGAAATGAAATAACCACTTGACAGCATCGAATATCGTCATCTACCAACGGCGTCACAGCATCGATATACTGAAGGTGCTGCATAAAATTTGATGAAAACGCTCGGGAGTGTTGTGGGTTCAACTAATCCTAAAACATTTGATGAATTGGATGCTTCTCGATAACTTCCTGCTTCAGTAAAAGAACGCATAATACCGCAGAAAGATTAAGAATCCAGTGATGCTATTTAAATCCACGGCTACATCGTTTCATTGTGTGATATTTCTAATGTTATATATTCATGGGGTCGATCTGCAACATACTAGAGGACTTAATCCTGCACGTTAGGCAGTATAGCCATCGAAATCACCGACCTGCACGATGCCTCATTTTACCGAAAGCATACTGACCAGATTCAGTTCCAAAACACTGAAAACAAAGCAGATTAGACTAGACTGCCCTGTACGCAGACAGTTCCATGCATCAAGAAGATCAACACAAATAGCAAACGTAAATGCATGCCTTCTCATAGGGAGGAGATTGCAGGGATAGTATATTCGATTTAACTGTCATCCCAATCCCTACACAATAGAAAATTTAGTGGCGGACCGATTCAACTTCGCATAAGCATGCGTCAAATGTAGACAAAAATTTTCAACGTTATATCTCTCGTTATTCGTCAATTTCTTTGTTCTGTATTGGGCCAGTCAGATTACTTGTAACGCTGCATGTGCCACTGATATCGGTCCTTGACAGACTCTCAATCCTTCAATACCGGTGTACATATATACATCTGTGTTCATGCTCCATGAGTAAAAACTGCTTACTATAACTAGTCTGAGGCTTTCTCCTTATCATTTACGTGAAAGACTTGAAGTCAAGTACGATTCCTAGGGTTATTCGAGGTCTCCAAATCCGAGTAGTATTTGTCCATATTCAGACATGAATTGCAGTGTCTGGTGAATGATAGCCGAACCCTACGATGACAGGAGTGAAAGTGACGAATAATTCGGAATACCTCCTCGGATTTGGCATGGTAGTCTATGTTAGTCAGGTTGCAATCAGTCAAAAGATAGATATATACTGTGTCGAACCGTTGCATAAAAATGTCGGCAGATAGTCACCACTCTAATTCTGTAACCGCTTTGTGATCCCTACATTGTATCCGAGCTGTCGACAACAGATGAAACAATGAACACAAAATGATAATTACTTATCCTCGAGATATGACGGCAATATTGGGCAACTGCTGGACAAGTAGATGATCCGTCTCCCGCAATAGACACTGCCAAATTCATTCAACAATAGACGACTGACAAACATGTTAACAGATCTATTCGTATATAAATAAGGGATAAGAGTGAACATTTTCTCCGCTGTCTTCAGGTTATCATGATTTCGTTTAAAATGCATAACCTACAGGGAGGAATCTCTGAAGAAAATCACTTTCTCCAAGCATGACACAAATATACTATGATACTTCCAGTAATGCGTTCAACGTGCGGTTTGATCGTACGCTGATTCTCAAGTAACATGATATTCCTAATGTTCAATGAAATGGAAGTGCGATTATGTGTTTACGGGTCACACCAACCATTTCTAACTGTAGGCTAACTTTCGAAAAGATCCACTCATTACACACAACAACATTATATCAAAACTTGCCAACCAGTTTCTCTGAGATTTGATGGTATACATAGCGGTAAGATGTCCATAATCACTCTGTTATTATCACTCGTTCAGTTCAAGTACACTGTGCCATCTATGTAGCACATGTTGGGACTGTAATTAGGGACATGTTAACAACTAGCATTTATATCTGGATAAACGGTAAGTGCCTCTGTTATTAACAGGTTTAGAACTATAAAGCTCTCTGGTAGATTGAAGCTGACCGTTTAGGTTGTTAAATAGCGACAAACTTTCTATGTTTTCCTCGGAAAGTATGACGTTATTTTGATTGTTGGAGTGATTGTGCTACTGATTATGGTTTCTTTTCAGGGCACGTTCTCAAACAGAGAGATCATTTTGTATTCATTGAGTCTAAAGTGTTAATAAAATTCAAAGCGTTCTTCAAACTGAGCGAATTCGGATATGGTTTAATTGATTTTCCTACTTCAGGGGACCCGTGGAGACGAGAAGTGATCTTTCTTGTTGGTTTGAAAAAGTCGGCGTTGGGTGCATCATTATCGTCTGATCAAGCTAGACATTGCTTCAATTATGACTTTTGTTTAACTTACTTACCCAGGTTAACTTTTCTCATCATTTATCGGTGATCGTCATCATACTGTCCACACACCTTCGATTGTTCATGATGTCAACGATATGTTGTTCAGCATTAATTTCCATGTGTATAAAGAAAATGCCTGCAAGAATTGAGCTTAACACACCTTTCGCAGCCCCTCAATCAGGTTGGGCGAAATGTTTCTTCTGGCAGTAGGACGTAATGCTGATCGTACAGAGATATCATAGATGCACTACTTTAGACATTAGAATGCAAGCGATATTCCAACATAGCTTGGGAAATCGCTTATTTTCACTGACATGAACAGTAAAGATTGATGAGTAGACCAGAAATTTATCATATTGACGGACTTCTAATAACAGGCCGACGATTTTTAAACCGTATTTCATTTGTTATCTTGTCGATGTCATGATATATTAATTTCAGTTTGTCCGGCCGAAATCTACTTAGGCCATTCAGCAAACTCTATTCATGATTGTTTCTTTTTGCCCCGTTAGAATGATGTTGCGATCGACCACTTCCTGCCAACGAAATTTGCTCTCGATGAAACGGCAGAAGTCATTTTGTCTTTGTTCAATTAATTTTTTTTAACGTTCTAAGACGTGGAATGCTACGTCTCGCTAACTTTCGAGAGCGTTGGCATCATCCATTGGAATCGGTTGATCAACGTTTGGAGTGCTTGCGTGAAGTACTTTTTGCAGAATTTTCCAAACCATGGTTCAGTATCCGAAAATCGTGCTCTGTGATAGGTTTATCCCTAGAACCGTCTCTTGCATCCAGGAAGCAATCACCATGGTGTGAGGCTAAGAGGCGGCTGATGCATTAAAAATTGTATTCTGTAGACTGTCCCAATCCAATATCGCCTATCCATCTTATTCCGAACGTACTCATCAGATCCAGTAATTTCGTCCCTTCATCAATGGTCGTGACAACTACCCGTACTGGTATTGATATGTTTGCCGAGCTTGGCATTTAGGTTGCAAACTTTTCATCACCAAACGAGGTGACCTCATCAGTGCGCAAGTGTTTCAGCGTACAGTAAACTCCACGCTCATTAACTATGCGCTGAAACACTTGCGCACTGATTATGTCACCTTGTTTGGTGATGAAACGTTTCCAATCTAAATGCCAAGCTCGACGAACATACCAATACCAAAACCATCAACCCGAGCTACGAACAGCACCACTACTGTTCACAACTGTCAGAAACTACCCCTGCTTTCCACGATTCGGTGTTCGTCGGTAGAAGTATAGCCATAACCTTCCATTGCACACAAGAGATGAGACCCCACAAAATGTACCCTATCTTAACTGTGAAATTGAATTCTTTTTCATTTTTTTGTCTGGTCGTGTGAGTGGTAAACACTAAACTTTTCTAATCGACACATGGGTGTCATGTCTTACAGTGTTTGCTCGAATTTCTTGTCCAGTCCCTTTGTCGATGCATGCCCGATTAGTTATCACAAATGCTTCGAGCATTCGCTCCTGCAGACATCACGTGCTTTGTTGAAGTCTATGGTTTCAAGTTGTTCCAGGAGCTTTCTACAGCAATCAGTAATTGTGATGTTGTCCTCGGTGTCGATTTTCGTAAGTTACGTTGGGTCATCATTAACATCGCATTAGATCATCTGCTTCCCGACAGTGCAGGAATATCGTGAGAACACTATGCCACTGCTGTGGTCTATAAACTTCACACTACACAAAGCAGCGTCCAGCGCCTAGCCTCGGAAGGCAAACGCTACATCAGAGAGCCAAGGCAACCAAAGTGAGAGCGTAAACTACAACACAGCCCCACAACTTCACACTGCATAGACGTAATCCAACTCTTTCGGCACTCCAGACACACTCAACCACGTAAACCTGTCACTACATATATTAACCCGGATACTGTTTATTTTCACTTTATGTAAGTCCCATACGTTGATCTCTTCCTTATCGTTTTACAATTATGCGTAGTCCACTTATGTGCATCAGTTCTCAGCCGTGTATCCTTTTGTTGTAAGTAGCAACTCCTAGACCGTGGTTATTTATATATAGCTCCATATCTTCCAATAAATGAACATACACGATTACGCAGGCTCTGTCGACATTGCAGATCCTACGTTGCTCTCTTCGTCGGAGCATTTACGATACCGGTGCGCGACCGACATTGTGTCCTGGTTTCAAGGAAAAAATTTCACCCAACTGGATGTTCACTCATCACTGATACTTTCGTTGCCCACGCAAAAAGTGAAATTAGCCGACATCTCGCCGGGAGCTTGATTTATCTAGGGTATGTGCGGTCGTTTTGGAGGCTGCATAACTATAGTGGTACGCGATATGTGGAAGTCAGCGCAGTCACAATGCAACAGATATTGTACGGTCACAATTTGTCGGAAGAGGGTGGTTTCTCGGGAACAATATATTTTGATCCGGCGGGCTATGCTGACTAGGACTCCGGTCCTTCCAGGTGCAACCTTGTCAGACAGGCCAAAGGGGAGCAGTCAGACGAAAAGCAGTTACACTCATAGGATTGTATGTCGCACTACTGACCGCGTAG
>JTDE01002733.1:4143-40266 GCA_014338405.1 Paragonimus skrjabini miyazakii | reverse complement strand
AGAGACGCTATCCGAGATAACAGTGTGTCGCAGTCAATGGCGGACCTGTATCCATACCATTTCTAGTTCTTCCTCTTAGTCTTCTCTCAATAATTTTCAATCTTCTTAGTAACGTTTTCTTCTAGGATATTCCACGTCACTGTTGAGGTGAGCGGCGGCTCGAGCCACAGTACCTTTTGGTCAGGCTCATGGCTGTTGTGATGATGATGATGATGATGGTATACGTTTCTGCTATACCTGCCCGTAGGTTTCTTCTTGTAGTTTTCCTCCTTTTTTTCTAGTGCTCGTAACTCACTACTGAATACTAGTGAGTAGTATAGTGCGATTGCTCGAGCTTACTACACTAGTCAATTTTTCTCAGGTTTATTGTGGCCGGAGTTGCAGGGTTTGATGTGATTGCCCTGAACAACGAGATGTTGCCTATTATTGATTTATTGAGGGTTAGATAACAGCTGTACGTGGTGGCTGGCCCAGTATATTGCAACTTTATAAAATCTCTAGACTGAGCTTCGCCAATTTGATCCTGGAAACAAGTAAGGAATCAGATTAAATTAATGCAAGTTTGCCGCAAGTGTGGAGGGTTCTGGACTATTTTTCGAATTTCTGGAACAAATGTATATGATAGTCTTCATATTGCTAGACACGTTGTTATGATTAAGCATTGGTCGCCTTGCACTAGGCTGGTATCCAGAAGTCAAAGTAAATATCACAATTAAACATCCAATCACGCTACAGATGGTTTGACAAACATGCCGGTTTTGCGGAAATTTGTGATTATTGTGTGTGAGATGCATATTGCGTAGATAAACAGATAAAGAATAAAAGAAATAACATCAAGCAAGAGAATGCTACGGAACAAGCCAAACATCGGTTGAACAGTGGCTTCTGATCCTGTGAAAAAAGGTGTATTGCCAAGTAGATAAAGATATACCCTGCTAAAAAATTAAACAGCCAGCCTACCTTTGGACAGGTTTACATCATGTCAAGTCGCTTGAAATCAATTTTCGTAACAAAAGAAAAAAATCTGTAAATCCTTAGTATTGGCATAGAGGTTCTGCAAGGTTTCATTATTGTCTGGGAGTCTATTTCAACATAGTTAGATATTTTAAAAATGTGATATATATACGCTGTATTAGAGTGAAAACAGCGAACAGTATGTGCGAGTTTGTGTAACAAGCAGTGTGAAACGAGGCACCCTAGGCAGTCAATGGTTTGATGTGGTTCGGAATACTGAGGCAGTTTGTCGAACGAACACGGACGGGATTGAAACAATGTTAATGCTCAGTCAACTTCGTTAGTTAGATATGTTGTAGCTGGATCTACGGCCTACGAGTGAGTAAACAGACAATAGAAAAACGGTTAGTGAAACGGTTGATAACGGAAAGACATTCAACGGTAATGAACAACTGACTACGGAGTGTGCACGACTAATACGTACCTTCTCGGCTAACTCAACCATCCGAGGTTAACACATGAACAAAAAATGACTGGCCTCCGGACAGAGCTCTTTTTATGCCACTCAGTCTGAAGACAACACGGTCACAAACTAGATCATATTTAAAGGGTTTGAGACCAATCAGAAAACAAGGACAGAAGTGGACCAGACAAAGATCCAGACAGTACAGTGATGTCCCAATTAAAAGGCGAAGTTTTTAGTCGGGGTGCGAGAAATTGGTACAAGGGCTGAGAACGCTCGTGAAGAGTGAAGTGACTTCGTCGATTATAAAGGTTGCTTCGAACAGAATGAGATAGGCCTTTCCAGAGTCAAATGGAAACGGTGTTTTTGGGGAATTGGGTTCTTCTCCGACAAGAATAGGCTCGTAAGATGCACGACAACCGGGTTCCAGAGCAGTTGCCCTATGGACAACTGAAAACTGATAAGCCAACTCAAAAGCCACGATAGCCGGATAACCCGGATGATAAATGGAGTTTAGTGCTACTGTAGCGAGGATGGGCAATCGTAATATACTACTCACACGACTACTATTCAGTGGCAGAACCAGAGCATATATTTTGACATTGAAGTAGCTGGAGGAAATATACGGAAAGAAATATCGCATTGCAGCATCGTCCAAAATGGTCCTTGCTACGTCTGGCGTCTGTAGCAACTGAGACGGCCTGGGCAGAGTAACGTATGCAAATGGGTGTTTTTTGGTTGTGTTCCTGTTTAAGCACTTCTCGAATAAATAACCCTTGTGTCATACGCGTTCTTGGCTCACAATACTATTTTTCAAAAGAAGGTATCTGAAAAATTTATTCTGCCTGGAAGTGTAGGATCAAGATTATTGTGTATAGGTTATATCATTGGAAGATTTTTGGACTGACGTTATGTACTGACGAAAGGTAGTAATATAATATGACAGCGCAATAATATTTCGAGTGTAAAATCTTACAACCCCGCGCGCCAAACAACTTGCGTGTCATAGGCTCCGTGAACGGTATCTGTATGCCATGTGTGGAATGCTTCTCATCTGTAGTCAATCAACACATGAATACGAACTGAACAGTCCTTTGACATTTCAAAATGTTCCCACAGGCTATCGTATTGATGTTTTAGTTCGGTTCTCCGTTGACATAAGACAAACTTGAAAATAGACAACATTTTTGTTGCAGCCATATTGGTACAATAATACACGATAGTAAACGCACGTAAACGCATATGGGCAAAGAAACTACACGTCCAAACGGACTCACTTCATCGTGTTGGCTATTAGTAGAAAATGGCCACCGGGTTATAGCCATAACAAATCTGTACAATGTCTTGATAAAACAGGTAAACGACATCCAGCGTGTAATAGAGATGTACACCGTTTTACATTCAGATTATTACTAGTCGTCAGAATTGACCATTAGAAAGCAGTCAACTGTAGCTTATACAACATTCTTTACAACCAAACTGTACCAACATTTCAACGTCGTCGAAGTCTTGAAGTGTTAATCGCTTGTTGCTGCAGTCTGTTTGGAGATTAGCAGGCTATAGCGTTGTTTTAGGAGCAACTACCAGCCTTCTGTAAAAAGACGAACAGTTACCTCCAATCCTACATTGCATTTCTGTAAATTAATGAACTTTAACGAAGGCCAAGTTCTCCAGTATAAGCATTGTACATTGGTTTTGTTGACTTAGACAATTAGTGATCAATGAAAGCAAAAAAAGCCTCTATTCCTGACAATGATGATATGCCGACCTGACAAATACGAGTGACAAATTAAAATGCGACTTATTCGTAGTAACCACACGTTTCTTTCTCTTTGTTTGTTCATTTCTACTATAGGAATCAGTATTTAAAAAGTGGATTTCTGTTAGTTCGTTATCTCAAATAATTTGTCACTATTCGATTGACGAATCAACCGGAGGTTAGTATGTTTTATTAATTATCCACATAGGCCCACGGTTTCTTTGTTGATCACATCTTCACATGTCTTCATACATGATGAACTGACTGTGGTGTACACTTCTCACCAAAATCAAACATTCTTCTATCAGAACATGTGACTGGTGATCGAGGTTGATGTGGTTCATTGCCTTTCCGATAACTACATGTCCATGTAGCATGGTGATGGGCAGTGCGTTAGATCGGCTAGGATTCCGACAAAACCCTGTCGAATAAGACACTCTGGTTTGTAAAGAAAAGCACACAATATCAGGGCCGGATGACCGTTTAAACAGCTGACTAACTGCAGACATCATATAGATTGGAAAGCTGATGGAACTAATTACCATTTTCTCGAACTTGTCAAAAATGGCCAGCAATCACATTCTGTTGACACACAATATAAATTCAGATATTGATCCGTTTATTATCAGAACCAAATCTGGCTAAACTACATTAATGTTTGTCAGTGCGTTTAGCAATCACTCTATTTGTCCCCCCCCTTTGCTTCCATATCACTAACAAGATAATATGATATCCATCCATTCACTGTGTATGCTAAGAACATAGAATGTTTGGCAACTCGATGTCAATCTGTCTCTACAAAGCACAGCATCACCTTGCAACTCTAGCTTCTCACTCAACTCGATATGTGTCCAAAGGTAACCATAACGTCAATGATTCAGCTAACGCATTGCATCGAACGCAGCGCGGGAAACATCTTGGTTATTACACGTACCTCAAGTGATGGATTGTGACATACTGTCAAACCGAACTGATGAACACACGTTCAAAGTCACCTGACTCAAAACTGGACATCGAAAAGTAAAGGCTCCTTAGATAAGCTAAAAGGTATCAAACGCAAGTCATGTCTTAATGAAGGACGTACACTTTTGTGCGAGTTGTATACGTTGTCTACTGTCGACGCGCTGAAGAACACATTGTTTTGTGACACCTTAGCCCTCATCATTTTGACCCAAACTGTTCGGGGTTTCTCGATACTTGCCCGAATTAAGAGGCCACTGTCACATATAGGAAACCGCAGTTATTTCTGTGTCGTGAAGCATCAGACTCTACAACCCTGTCTTTGTGCCCAAAAACGGTTCGTGCAAACCTTAAATCTCCCTTGGCCAACCATTCCACACTCGGAACCCAAGCAGGCTTGAACCACTTGACACCGCCGAATACATGTCTCTTGGAAGGCACGAGTAATAATGCCATACATTCACCAACACTCCCACCCCCTTCATTAGACAGTGATCCGCCCCATGTCCATGAATCTGATGACCTATTTGACTTGCTCGAATTTTTCATATATAAAACGCATGTACCCTATGCAATTGTAAAAAGCCCGATGAGAATGACCGAAAACAGCTGTTCGCATAACTGACTTCTTATGAAGCAGTTCTGTTGAATTCCACTTCCGTACGATGTCCATCTAGTTTCATGAATTCACAACTTTATACACAAGAGTATGAGGGAATTTTATCTTTCAAGTCGCTTCCGATTCGTCGTTATCCTGATGAGTAGAAAACCATCCGTTTGACGTTCAAATGGACAAGTGATACACACACACATTTGGAGCATTTTATATGATTGACATACACAATTATTCATTACACATTCTGTTACAGGTTAAAGATCATTCTTTATGTCCTGACTTATTGTGTTAATCCACCTGATGACGTACACATTCTGCAACAAATCGATAATCAACTGCATTAATCTTGATCCAGGTTGACAATGCGCCGTTGCACTTTGGGTGCAACTGTGCGACGTTTGTTCTCTTTATCCGCAATCACATGCTTGAGTTGTTGCTTAGATGTTTCATCCAAAAGAACACCGTTTGCTGCATCCAACTCTTCCGGAACAAGGGGAGGTTTCGGGTATGCTATTCCGCGTGCTTGCTGATCCGACACGATCGTATGTACGAGTAGACGCCTGGCCTTCATTCGGATTAAGTATGGCCTATGTTTCTGACTTCTTTTGACAGAATTGTTCAGAATATCAATTGCCTGAAAATAGTTCACGACAGCTGCGTCTAATGTGATAGCGTTAGTTTCATGCACAGTGCGTTCTTTATTGAGCAGCATTCGATATCCATCTTCACCCCTGAAAAACAATATAGAAACGCATGATTTTATCGATTCATTAGGCCTCCCTCAATCAGTAACGCAGCTGTTACCCTTGTAAATCATTAAAGGCACTCAAATAAAGATTCGTGCTTGGTTTTTCAGTGAAGCCAGCTGACCAAATTAAATTCTTCCACTATCCGTTGAAATGTAAGCTAATCTACGAAGTTACTAATTTGTGAAAAGAAATCAAACAATTTTTGTTATTAGAATGTGAACTAACATACCTGCAATCCTGATGATACTCTCAATATAAACCAACCTAAAACATAACGAACTGAAGAGCTTCACTCACGTACCGGTGCAATAAACCTTCTTCGTGCACTCTCAACAAAGCTTATCTTCCAAACTCAGTTATCGCATCAATGGGTTCTTCGTGATAGCTCACTGACTCTGCCGAGTTTAAATTTTGATGACATGATCTGTCGACTAAAGATTACAATGCATTGATTGCAGAATTAGGTTATTAGTTATACAATTTGTATGGAATGTTGTGGGAGCGGTTACTCAATGGATGGATTTCGAAAGTTCTAAACCTACGCATGACTGACACAGATAGCCATCAAAATTCATAATTAGCACGACTACTCCATCCGCAAGCGCAAAAGGGAATCGTCATACACTAGATCAGGTGTTAAATGAACCACATATCTCTGGTGGTCTGTTCATGGCATATAGGGTCTCACGTTACAATAGTGTGTTGTATACATCATCGCCACCCCGGACTTCCTCCGTAGTTTCTTATGTGATAGGTTACCGAAAATTTACATGTCGTCTCTGTTAGTGGTTAATTTAGATCGACCATTTTCATGAGAACCTTTGGCACTATCGTTTATCTTTAAACGTGCTATCCAAAATCTTTTTTGCTAATTCTTATGTATACGTTATCTAATTTCAGCTCATTTATTTATGCAGGCTGCATGTGTTTCCAAAAAATAGCCAAATTTTGTCATAGCTGACTCTACACACCATGAAACCTCCATCTACAAGCATTCATGTTCTGACAGTGGTGAACGGGGATTGCACAGGTATTAAGAACAGTCAACTTAAGCTTGCGGTTTGTGTTAGCAAACAAGTTATCATGAGAATTCGAAGCTAGTTGCATATATCGATGGTTTGCAGCTCTTATCAGCAGTCAAACTATCGTGAATCTAAAGTGACCATAGACTGTTTTATGTCTCAATATCTCAACCTACAGACGGAGGACTGACATTTAAAACTATGGGTTTGTTTACATTACTAAATACTTGATATTTGAACATAAAGAATGCCAACAGACTCAGCACACAAAAACTTAAAAGGAGGCGCTGATATCTTGTTAGGAGTCATCTGCGAAATTTAAAAGAATATATCAAGGCGGACACACTATCACCGCAGGGTGTGTATGAACATACAGTGGTGGGTAGAAAGGCTTAATGGATAGTATGTTTCCGAATTTTGAGGTCCCTCGTGATCCTCGACGACATACTGAAAGCTTCGCATACAATTGCTTTGTGCTGAGCTTCAAAAAAAGTTTAGCAATGCAGAAGTGTACGTTTGTAAACGAATTCATGCTGAAAATCTCCCATTGTGCTACAACCGTATGACCAAACCAACTTGACCAGCTGTATCACTTTCATTGCCCTAAAGTAATCTCTCAAGTTGCCTTAATAACGGACAAAGTGGTCAAATCAGGCATGTTTGCAGGAAACGGAACGACACGGCTCACTAACGAGGCCACAAAACTGAGAGGTGTTAAGCGACGCTTGCCGTTTTCACAGCTTGGCTATATCACACCACGTCGAAGTCCATAAGCGATGTCATAAACCTAAAAACACAACATCATGTGTCTCAGATTCCACGGGGAAACCGTTAGAAATCGATTGGTCCTTTAGTGATTTATACATATACTTTGCTAATGAATGCAGCATTTTACTACCCATCGTTTGGTGAAAAATACTATCGTGCTGGAGCAATGCGTTAGGGAAATGTAGTTTGACTCTGACTGTTTGCACTCTGCGGTGCATGCTAGTTCCCAGTCCAGGGTTGATTTTCAAGCCTTGATGCAGTTACAGAGACGTGTGTGAACGGTCGTAGTGAGTAAACCACTGGCTCAATGGGGCCGAGCGACTAGTCTGGGGATACGCCTACACACAGACTGTTGTGAGCCAAGGACGCGGATGGCGTAAGGATTATTTATTCAGGAAAGCAATAAGTGAGTTATGCGTTTCAGCAAGACAACAAACGAAAGAACACATTTGCGTACGGTAATAGGGCACAGACCGTCACGGTTGCCACAGCCACCAATGCTAAGTTCCTTTACCTACCGCGAACCATTGCATGCTATGCTACACTCCGATGTTTCTTGTACATTTCCTGCGGCTACTTCAATGTCAAAATCTACGCTCCGGCCGTCACTACTGAATAGCAGTGATATGAGTAGTATCGCACGAACGCTCCTCTTCACTACAATACCCAACCCACAACCAGCTAATCCGGCTGTGGTTTCAACGCTATGTTGTGTCAGATCGTCCACCTGAATCGGTTAGATGTCGTTCCCTTTGAGTAAGCCCTCCGGTCCAAACTCCGTATTTTGCAGCCTTGTTCTGAGACGTGCCGTACGCACACCGCGGCTTAGCGGGTGATGTGACACTGCCGGTCCATACCGCACGCACAAACTCGGCTTAGCGACCCTCAACTTCGGTCACTAGAGTTGCAACATCGCATCACATGCCGCATCGTTCCCTGGACGCCGTAGCAACACGATCCTGTCCCTTCAACATTCACGACAAACTCAGTGGTATACATGTTGCTACCGTCGTTAGTAGTTTTGTCAACCCAGATATTATTTTGTGTCGTACATGAGTCATACCGGTTGTTCTCTTTCCTATCGTTTCTACGATTACACGTGGCGCAAATGTATATGTCAACCTTCAATCAAGTACATTTTTAAGTTGGAATTGGTAAGCTGTAGTTATTAACTTACAGCCCACTCACCGCCAGTTTACAGAAATATTTTTACATCCCTGGTATGTTACAACTATGAATGCGGTTCCGATGTGCCCAGCACCAGGATGACTGGACAGTGGATGATCATTTGGATAAGTGAAGACCGTCTTACGGGATTTCATTTACAGTGATAAATTTCGAACATATAGCTGTGTCGCAGAAAAACGAATCCCAACATTCTCCATTGCCAAGGTACAGATGAAATCGGACACACTGAGTAGTGGTCCCTGAAACGCTGATTGAATTGTTCGGGGACCGAAGTGGAAAAATCTAGCAATTTACTAAGATTCGAGTATGCACACGGCAATCGAGTTTGTCTAGAATTATCAAAATGACGTGGTGACCCAGTATGCTTGGCTTTTGAAAAAATGTATCCATCGCAATTCTTGAAACCAGCATGCCCCAAAACCTGTAAACATCTTCCGATTAGGTGACCGTTCAAACGATCTCAAGAATTTACTAGAGAAACCTGACGTAGTCATTTTTCGTGTATGGTTAAATTCACAAAATCCACCTGTCGTTTGTTGCCAGGTTTAGTTAGTTTCCTTCTACACAAGTTACCGGTATACAACTGCTCTTACTGTACAAAAGGTTGAGTGGGTTTACAGAATACATGTTGCGTCTTTCGATTTCAATCTCGAATGTACTGCAACGAACCTGTGGTTTTGACACTCAGTAAAACGCTTTCTTTTCACTTACTGATAAACAAGTGTGTTAACAGCAAACACTTCACCTATGACCTATTGTAAGCGTTTCAACCTGAACAGTTCGTTACCAAGTTTTATGTTCTAGACATCACCAGCGTTTTCACTTAGTTGACTATATTAGTAGACTCTCATCGTAGTACACGTGTCGAACGCATAAGTTCCGATGACCTGGACATCAACTTCAACACTCATTGGACAATATGAATAGCCTACATCAATCAATGAAAATGAAGCATTCACAAAGCTTCAAAACGGTTTTCTCACTTTGCCATCGATCCAGTCGTTGCCAACCGATAGCATTGTTCCCGATTCACAGGACGTCCACTTATCAAGAGCATGGATTCCTCAAGACGTTCGCCTTGTGGATAATTGCTATGATATGCGAATTTGATTTTTGAAACTTGCACAAATCGACCGTTCAATTCTGGGACCTGATAGAGTTAGTAGTAACAGTGAAACGTGGATCATGTATTTAATTGTACTTACGCAATATTTAACCATAATTAGATTGATGTGTCCGCAATTATTATTGTTCGTTTCAGCAACACGTTACCAATTACAGACGTTAACGTTTGTTAAACCTTTCTCCGATAGAAAAACTCCTCAAGTAAATGGTATTACAATCTTCCCTTAACTTCTGTAGTTTTTCGCCGAACCCTGTATATCCTTCAATGCAATTGAACTCACAATAAGGAAATTGATGTTTGACATAGTTGAATATTCACGCTATATGTCCAATCAGTCTACTACAAAATACTGGATCAACTCGGTTGTCATTTGATTATGTGAAACAGGAAACTGGGTTATCCGGCTGAAACTATTAGTATCAAAGCGCTATGTTTCATAGGTTCTTTGTATTTTATACCAAAGAAGGTGAGAATATCCGGATTACCCTTTCTGACAACGACTATGTTGTCAGTATCACTGCAAACCACTGGTCTAGGAGTATATACATATATATATATACATATATATATATATATATTGAACAGAGGACTCGGCTGAGATACACGAGTAAAGCAGAATTTTTCACTCAACCAATCGATGCTCATATCTACACACGTATATATAACCCTTAAAGCATATATATATATGCTTTAAGGGTTATATATATATATATATTCATATATATATGCTTTAAGGATTATACATACGTGTGTAGATATGAGCATCGATTGGTCGAGTGAAAATTCTGCTTTACTCGTGTATCTCAGCCGAGTCCTCTGTTCAATATGTGCTGGGAGCAAAAAGTCCTTGAAGAACCAGGGTGCTCGCCGAAAAATATGTAAAAATATGTGACCAAACTAACAAGAACCTTTCTCCCAACCGTTTCAGAAATTTTGTCTATCGACTTACAAATGTCTTTTAGAGAACTTCAACCGTCGTTTCGTACGCCTCGTGTGTGATTATTACATTTTGCCAGCGGCTGACGCAAAATATAAGGGGAACTCTCGTAATTAGACACAAAGGTTCATATTGTCCGCATCTATATAGCTTCTTTGATGGGTATTTTCTAACTTGTTGATGGTCCCGATATAAACATGATTGGAGACCATATCCATATCTACCTGAAACGTGTATCTACCGTTTGTCAGTTGCAAATCTAACAAGCAAAATCCATCCACGTTCTGACCATTAGTATCTACAACTATAATTCCCAACTCTCTGATGAAAACATTGCCATGAGAGAAATTTCCTATGAATGAAATTATCTTGGAATGAATTTGTACGGGACGGTTGGGTTGATATGATTTGGTTGACCACCATTAGCAGCTGTCTTTCAATTACAATATTCAGTTCTATAATATGTGTACTATATTGATAGTTGAAGCATCTTTGTCTGAGAACGGTATATATCTAGAAGTATATCTCATGATCTGTTTTGAAATAATCCGCTATTCCAAATGAAAAACTCGTTATTGGGGTTGGTGTTTGTAGGGGCGATAGTTCAGTTGAACATGAGCAATCAAAAAATTATTCTATCTGTCAGCCGTGTAACTAATAGTCGACACATCTTTAATAGTTACGCCAGCTGAATGATAAACATTTGTAAGGAAAGCTAAAAATAACAGACAGTAAAAGCAACTCCGGTTTCCCCGTTGTTATCCTAAGGTTTATTTTATATCTGAAGAGAGATATTTAGATAAGCAATGTATAGTTGTCACATACTGTATGTGGGTTTAAACCAACGGTAGCTGACCTATTCAAATCAGTTTCATTCAACGAACAAATATTCCGCGTTAACTGGTGGTCTACTGCCAATATACAGCACCCGAGTAACAGTGAAAGCTTGGTATTCCAGTTTCCCTTTCGCATTCTGTCAAACAACTGGTATCATTGAATGAGTCATCACTTCAACTAACAAACCCTCGTGGAACAAGTTGTGTACTTCACGATCAGGGCTGACCATAGGAATCAACCAATATTGATCTGGTGTACTGCAATTTTCATACACAGAGCACGTTCTCATTGTAAAGTTCATTGCACTAAAACAACAGCAAAGAAATGTGCATGTTGTTTTCTTCATCAGAGCAGAAAGAAGACACATGTTGCAATATGTGAACATTTTGTTTACTCTCACCAGTCGTAAACTTGAAACAAGCAGGTTACGTTTCGTCATACAAATGAGGACACGCCTATAAACATATCATATATGATGTAATCAGGGCCAGGGTAGCCCGACAGATTGTCTCAGCACTTTTCGCGCACACAACTTAGGCTAACATGTTCCGATAAGCATCACTTCACAAAAACCAGTAACCCCTAGTTTCGATTGCGCAGCAGTATCCTGAATGAGTTTATTAGGTCATTTGGGTGACCTGTTACCACTGAGTCCTTATCATTCGATGACGTTGGACTCGGAGCAGCCAATTAACCCAATTAAGGGTGGTGCACCATCAGTTGTTTCAACCATTTTGGGGTGTGTGATAATTGTGATAATTGTCGACCTGTTCTATATGTTTCACTTCCACGAATGAACGGCATAACAACATACTGCAACATAACTTTGTGTCCTGTTGAATAAGTTAAAATGAACTCATTGTTCTAACATTGTTTTCTGCTTGGTTTGTGGAAATAGGAACAAGGTCATCATTCGATCGATCCTTGAGGATATAAACGGAAATGAAAGAAAGCTGTGACGAACAAAGGGTTTACGGGGAACCTTGTGTATCCTGACTGAGCCAGTATGAATGTGTCTTACACGTAACAATGAATATAGTTTACAGTGAACGGATCGATGAACCAGTAACAGGCCGATGAGAAAAGGACAAAGCATGTCTGGGCACGCTAGCCAGACTGTGTACGTTACCTTTGCAACAGGCAGGGGTGAAACGGGAAAGTTCACGTGAGTGAACGGTTGTGTGCATGTGTATGTATGCGTGCATCTGCAGGAACGTAACACAAGTGGACAGTACAACTTTTCCCGTTAAAAACAAGAAAATGTCATAAGTACTATCGCTTATAGGGATTTATCTGAAATCTCTGGATTGGGGGACGTGTGCATCTTGAGTGTCTTCTTTCCGCACTGCTCTCCATTGGCGGTTGTTCATGTTCAGGTGTTATTGCTTTTGGTAAAAAAAAATGTATCGAATAGTATATCTAGCGGGATTTCATAATCGTTGCTCACGCAGTTGTCATCTGCCGCGTATCTGTGTTAGATATGATTGATATGTATTCTGGTTGTGTTTGCCTGACTGTCCACTGCATACAGTACGTGACCGATTATCGCTCTCACTGTTCCTGGGACCCAAGGGTTAGCTCGCTGCCTGAAGTCACGAATACACACCAAATCACCACGGTGAAATACCCGCATACGAGTCCCATGGTGTCGATTAAACTGATTTTCCATTTTGTGGTTAGGTCCGTTCGAAACGGTTGACGGGATCATGACATTTAAAGTTGTTCACATCTTTCGTCCCAGGAACGCTTCTGCTGGTGATTGGTTGTTACGTAGTGCTTGACTTGACGTCGATCGGTATGCTCGCATAAATGCGTCTAAAATTTCTGATACGCCCCTTCGCCTTGTAGTTTTATCAAACTCCTTTTGAACGTGTCAACAAACCGTTCAGCTTGTCCATTTGATTGAGGATGATAAACTGAGCATCGCATGTATTGCACGCCCAAAGAACGGCAAAAAGTAGAGAATTCATCTGACGCAAACTGTGGTCCATTGTCGCCAACAATCGTTTCAGCAACCCCAAACTGTGCAAAATAGAGATTGAGGCACTTTATTATGGAAGTTGCCGTTTGATTCTTCAACATGGAAATTTCCGGCCATTTGGAGAAGGAGTCAACAATAATAAAAATAATACTGATTACCAATGGGACCTACATAGTCAACATGTAAACGTGCGCCAGGAGCAGAAGAGATCGGCCATTAATGGAGGTCCACTTTGACAGGAGCCTTAGCAGCCTTGGTATAGTTATTACACCGCCGTACTAAATGTTCAATATCTTGATCTATACTGGGCAAATAAGCGTAACAACGTGCGACGCACTTCATTCGCACGATTCCAGGGTGGCCTTGGTGTAGCTGATTTAGAACTCTGTTTTGAAGCGTGCTTGGTACCACTATTCTGTCTCCAAACATTAAACAACCATCGACTTGTGTTAAAGCATCCTTCCGGCGGCAAAATGGCTTATGGTCTGAATTTGCAATGACCTGTGGCCAACCATTTCGTAAGTAAAATAAAATGCATTGAAGACAAGGGTCTGCGTGAGTATGTTTTTGTATCTCACGGAAGGTGACGGGAAGGTGGCGAACGGAATCTGTGAACGTGGATTTAACTTCTGCATCGACCTCCACGGAGGAAATAACGGTATCTTCAGATGTCTTAGCACGCAATCTGTCAGCGATGAGTCTAGATAACGCGTCCACATGTCCAAAACTGGTTGTTCTTACATACTGAATCGTAAAGTTATATCCGATTAAAGTTGTTGCCCATCGTTGCAAACGATTTGCTGTGTGCACTGGAATGCCCTTCTTAGTGTCAAATATAGAGAGCAATGGTTTGTGATCGGTGCACAATGTAAATTTTCGACCATGCAACATTTTATGAAACTTTTTGATTGCAAAAATTATAGCCAATCCTTCTTTTTCAATTTGACTGTAGTTTCTTTCCGCTGGAGTCAACGTGTGTGAAACGTGACTAACTGCCTTTTGACTACCAGAAGCAAAACGATGCAACAAAACCGCTCCGATTCCATAATCAGAGGCATCAGCTTCTACAACAATTGGTAATCTAGGATCATAATGCGTTAACGCAAGGTCCGACAACAACACACTCTTGATGCGCTCAAAAGCTGATTGACAATTCTCAGACCATACCCATTTAGCATTGTGTGCCAAAAGTCCATTCAAGGGTGCTCGTAAAACATGCATATTTGTTACAAAATTATTGTAGTAGTTGACCAGACCCAAAAATGACTGCAATGTAACTTTATTTGTCGGGGCCGGTAGATGTTCAATAGCCTCTATTTTCGATGGATCCGGGCGACGACCGTTTCCGTCAACGATTGATCCAAGATAGGCAACGTGATGCATAAAAAATGAACACTTTTCGATGCGAAGACGAAA
This sequence comes from Paragonimus skrjabini miyazakii, assembly GCA_014338405.1. Lineage (NCBI taxonomy): Eukaryota > Metazoa > Platyhelminthes > Trematoda > Plagiorchiida > Troglotrematidae > Paragonimus > Paragonimus skrjabini miyazakii. The sequence goes on along the minus strand of JTDE01002733.1, from coordinate 25,490 downwards.
ACCGTATATTGTTATTCGACCGAGAAATTCGTCTAAATGTCCCTGATGAACTTCAGTAGATGGACTTGCGATGATGATGTCGTCCATGTAGGCCGAAGCGTATGCCAGTCCATACAACATGGTATCCATAATCTGTTGAAAAATAGCTGGGGCACATTTCACGCCAAATGGCAACCTGTTATACTGATATAGCCCTCGATGTGTGTTGATGGTGAGATACTGCCTACTTGAGTTGTCAACTTCGACCTGAAGGTAAGCATCAGAAAGGTCAATTTTTGAAAACACTTTACATCCATTTAGTTGTGTGAACAAATCTTCAGGTATAGGTAAGGGGTATTGATGTGTTTGAAGCACATCATTCAAACCAGTAGAAAAATCCCCACAAATGCGAACTGTGCCATTTGCCTTCTTGACAACAACTATGGGAGTTGCCCACGCTGAGTAGTTGACCTTTGTTAAAACACCCAACTGCTCCAATCTGTCTAATTCTGAGTCAACTTGAGTGATCGCAGCGTACGGTACCGGTCTTTTGGGCCGAAAAATTGGTTTGCAATCCGGAGTAACGAACAACGTTGCCTTTGATGTAGTGCATAAACCGAGATCAGTGCTGAAAATATGTGTGTGTTTAGTCTGTAATTCTAATAGGATGTTATTGCACACCTCAACACCTTCTGAAGAGCCGGATAATGGAGACAACTGTGCAGACGATACATCACAGAAAGAGCTAATGGGAACATTCCACAAGTGTAATTGTCCTATCCAATCAATTCCCGATAGATTCAAATCATTTGAATCTGCGATATAGCACGTACCGGCACAATATAAATCGGGAAATATGAACTCACACTTGATTTCTCCCATAAATGCGATTGGGTGGCCAGATGCATTGCGCGCGACACGTCCTGAGGGTTGGTAAATGGGTTCTCCAATTTTGTGCCATGTTGAGCGAGAAATTATGGTTATATCCGACGCAGTATCGATTTGTAACGTTACCGGAAAATTATGGATCAACATAGTTAGAAATTTGCGCGAATAATAATTGGCATTATCAGAAGTAGAAAATACGACATTTGACTGTCTTCTGAAGCCATTCTGGAACTGATTTCTACCAGATGTAAAACAACGACCTTCTTTGTGTCCCAAACGACTACACTCTTGACACTTATGTGACCGAAAACGTCGAAATCGTACGAAATGCCATTCACCGTAGTGCCAACAGGCCGATGGCGGTCACTGTCATCTCCTGTTTCTTGATTCACTGCTTGCTTGTGATTGCGCTCTTGTGACTTTTTTAACCAGTGTCACATCGTGTGTCTCTGATGACTGTAGCATTTGTGAATCCTTCTTCAGATTTACTAATCGCAGATATTCAGAAGTCAGCTCCTGCAAGAAGGATTGTTTTGAATCGAGTTTCGCCAATAACTTGATTCGGGTGTCAGCATCTGCTGCTGTTGTGAGGCCAGAAACACAAATCAATGACTTGAATTGATCATCTGATATCTTTTTCAAATGAAATCTTTCACATTTTCTGTTCACTGTTCCCGAGTATGACACAATATCTTCGTCCGATAGTCGTGCGATTTTCAAACACTTGTAACGTATATTGAAAAGTGATATGCGTTCTCCAAATATGGTTGAAAGTATGCAGACGGTCTCTTGCAAACTGTAGTCTCGAGAGTGATTTGGTAGAATGAAGTTCCAATACCGAGTGTGTTCATTGGCACCTAATTTCTGCATCAGTAGGCGCACTTTAGCTGGCTCATCCAACGTTGCACCATCAACAAGAAATAAATCATCATGATTTTTATACCATGAAAGAAAGGTAATTCCGCTTTCTGCACCATAACCAAATTCCTGAATGCTACTGGCTACTAGTTCCTTTAGCTTGGTGTCTTCTGAGATGCTGGGACTTGTAGGCTGAGGGAAAGTCTGTTCGCTAGAACTTCCAATAATTTAGTATTCTGCTGAATCTGCGTTTGCCGCTAAATCTGAGCCTGCTGCTGCTGCTGCTGTAATAGTTGATATAAGAGCGCGTTGTCAGCCATCTCTGTCGCCAAACTGTTGTATCTGCACTACGCACTGAAGTGAGAACTCAAAGGATTTAAGAGGAACCTTTTGTATCCTGACTGAGCCAGTATGAAAAGTGTATTACATGAAAAAATGAATAGAGTTTACAGCGAACGGATCGATGAACCAGTAACAGGCCGATGAGAAAAGGACAGAGCATGTCTGGGCACGCTAGCCAGACTGCGTACGTTACCTTTGCAACAGGCAAGGGTGAAACGGGACGGTTCACGTGAGTGAACGGTTGTGTGCATGTGTATGTATGCGTGCGCATGCAGGAACGTAACACAGGTGCATCGTACAAACAACTATTCTTGATAATTCACAAACAAATCAATGAGATTACATAGGCTTATCGAAATTAACTTCGCGCTATTGATCTGATGATGAGTTATTAAAAACAAGAACTAGACACAAGTTTCAATCTCATTAGGGCTCGTCAGTAGTGCATATCCTTCCAACTGTTGGGACTAGAACTTCTGCCACGCTGTTCATGAGGCAACCTTGTTGACCACTGCGCCACTGACCTCACATTGGGCACGATCGAATTATCATATGTGAACGCTCAACCACTTTCGCTTGTGAGTAATGATCGCGTTACCCGATCGTCTCAATAGGAGATACAGTAACCGTCCTGTTAACTCCAATCGATGACCCCTCGACTAGGACTTCTCTCCAGGTTGAAATCACAGAATTCATTAACTTATTGCGCGATATTTTGATTACTGGTGAGTAGTAGGGGATTTCGGTTTTCATATAGATTGAACATCACCCACAATTGATCTCAGCTGTCGCATTTCCACATACTTTCCAGTCGGGCGCATTCGAAAAGAAGCACTAGACTCGAGTTTCGCCTTCATTAGAGTTCGGTCGTGCCTAATATGAGGTCAATGGCTCAGTGGTAAACACGGTTGCCTTATGAAAGTATGGCCGGAGTTATAGTCCCGGTCGTGGCAAGGATATGCACTAACGACGAGCTCTAATGAGGGCGACACGCGAGTCTAGTGCTTCTTCACGAAAGTGGTCGACTGAAAAACATATCGGAATGCGACAGCTTCGATCACTTGTGGGTGATGTTTAATGTATATGAAAAGCAAAATCCCCGTTATCAAGTGAATCGCTTTAAATCGTCAGAAGCGATCTGAAAGCGAGTCTAACAATACTGGAAGTACATGTTTACAGGGTGTATTTTTCAAGAAAAACCGATGTTGATCAGCTCAGTATAGTGGACACTGCAGCCTTTGGAAATGCACACACTGTCTCAGGGGTGAAATATCACATGTTTTTACTGCCTTTACAGCAGCGACAACAATAGGACACCGAGGACACCAACTTGTACATCTTTGAAATTCAGTAACAGATAGTAGGGAGAAGCACTACGAGTAACTGGTGACGAGTGGGAAGTTCGAGCACGGTACTTTTTCCGAAGGACATTCATAAAAAGTTTATCAGAATGCAAAATCCGCGGCAACTGGTGAGCACTGTTCTCCTATACTCTTGCGTTCATTGAACTCATTGGAAATGTACAGATTTAAATGAGTTGACTTTGGTGTGTTAAAAAGAAGGTCAATGCAAAACAACATGTCTACGGAAAAACTGAGGTAAAGCCACTAATTGTAAATATTTTGTTCAATCAATAAAGAATGTCTTAAGATGAGACTACGGTTACAGCAGCATCCTAGTTATCAAATTAAAGGCAAATGCCAACAAGTCACAAGCAAAAGGCCTGACAAGTGACGATTATGAATGGTTTAATCTAACTTCAGTCTGACGGACTAGTTCAGTAGTCGGGTTATCCAAATACAGTCTTGTTGCCCTGAACATGGTCACCAACGTTGTACTTTAAACTGCAAGCCGTTGATGTTGGTAAGATGAATCCGGGTAAGGTGGCTCTATTTGCCCAAGTTCAGAAGTTGAATGAGTGTTGCTTACGTAACACTGTGGTTTAGGCGAGCTACATGTGAACTGATGATTTGCACTAGCCGCAAGCACATTTCATAATCAGCGATGAGAAGAGTGGAGGATCTCACATTCAAGGAGTTATGTCGATAGGTAAAGAATTACTAACTCCGTGTCAGCAGTTCGTTCAGAAAGAGTAACGAACTATATATGTTGATCGACCTTGCTGATTATCGCAAACTCCCATTCATCAGATTGCTATCACTCTTCGAGTACAGATAACAACCTTAAGCGTTTAATTCAAGAAGTAGGCGCACCGGCGAGAACAATACGGAACGCTCTCAGTTGTACACCTACCAGACAGTCGAATAAATAATCCAAGAACATTCAGCATGATCACAACAAACTGGGAAAGTGGCTTTTCCGCTTGAAGATGCGCTGCGCATATCACAGTAACCAACAGGACACGAAATATTGTCTAACGCCAGCTGTACCCTCCGAAAATCATAAAACAACAAAATCGCGTATTTAGTGAAATCAAGGTACGCCAGCCTTCCTCCAGAGTGAGGTGTATTTAAAAGCGTCCTCGTTCATGGTAGCCAGAGACAGTCAATGACTTGTTTGCGGTTATAAATTTGTTGATGTTTCCTTATGTTTGTTTTTTTGCAGATTCCGTTATGATCTATTTCTTCATATGTTTGCAGTTTTGCCTACTGAATATTATTAACGCTTGGTAATTTGTGAGTTCGCGGGCTGCAAACGACATCCTGAGAAACAGCATCCATGTGTACTCTCGATACTTAAAGCAGACATATGTACTTTAATAGGAGCGAATCCAGATTTGATGAACGTCTTCAAAATATCTGAGTAGAGACTTATAAAGCTGAATAGGACTGGCAACATCTTGCGTGCTTCATTTTCAAACGTACCACAAACTTAGCAAGCATAAATGATGTATGAATTGGGCCAATCCGATAGTGAACCCTCAGTGAATCAACTGGTAGGCCTAGGATTAGACACCTATAAACGAAACTTCGAGGTAGGTATTCTGTAAAATATTTTGTTTGTTACCGTTTTATCAAGTACAAGCGCACCTTGATAAGCACCCACTTGCACTGTGCTACTTAGATTTACACTCAAACCGTGTTGAAGGATGAGTGCAAGCAAATGTTGAATACTCTCATTCCAAACAAGCACCCTGATGGTTGTACCGCGCATTACGGGGAATCATCTACTAGGCCAAAGGATATGATGTGCTCAAGAAGAAATACAATGTAAATTTGTCCTTCAAAATGGATGCAATAATGAGACTACGTACTATAGCACTGAAGAGAAATGTTGACCGAACTTCTGTGATAGTTGAGCAGTAGAGATTAAACTAATAACCGTGACCGCAATGCTACTATGTAAAGTAGTAGTTCGAACAGTTCACCTACTTTTTTCTTCTTCTCTCTTGGAATTCATCTGCACTTGTGGTGATTTCCACGTAAATGGAACCAGTCAGAAGATGGAAATGTGAGAAAAAGAAGTACTTCTTTACGTAGCTCAGGTCTCGCCGGTTTAAAATATGCCACTTCGTCAACACAAACACACATGCGTGAGGTCAGATCACCAATCAATCACAGGTTACGTGCCAAATTTTAATCTTGCCTTGCACCCAATTTAATCGCTGAAAGTGCATATAATTGTTCAAATTTGTCAGCATTTTATTGATCATGCATTGGTTATCCCCAGCTGACAGTAACCTTGGAGCATTTTAATCTCTGTTCCGCTATCGAATTACCCATCACTCTTTTTAAATGGCATCTTTTACCAAGAATGTGTTAAGAGTTAGGGTGAAAGTAGTTTGTAAAGTGGCATCCGAAAATAGTTGTTTCCTTTCTGTATTATTCACAGAGATTAACAGAAATGAGTATTTTTCTTTTGCTACCGATTTTTAAAATACCTACACGACTTCGGGTTATCCAAAGTCTTGACCGAATGACCACGATTTGTTAGATGTAATTTCACAAGCAGGATTGGTTCTGCATAATATCTGCTTGCGCAATTAGACAGTGTGCATGTGGCTGTTTGCAAATGATCGTGCGATATTTGCATATTGCAATTAAGAAATGGAACGACTAGCCACTGCTTTCCTCGCTATCAACTCCAAGGATGATTTGAGTGTTAACAAAAGTAAGGCATTTTGTCTCTTTCTCGTGAAAAAGTTGCCATGCCTTCATTTGGAATACGCATCAGTGAAGATGGCTAAGTGTGGATGACTGCACAGAATTCTGCTATTTGGGTAGCAATTTGTCAACAGATCTTTCAGAGGACCGCAAGTTGGGAGATCGTGTGCTGAAGATTATTGCTGTTTTCAGAATCCTTGAAAAAAGTGACTCAGAGAATCGCAGTCTGAAGATGAAAACGAAACCGCTTGTCTACCGCGTAGTAATGTTGTCAAAACTGTTATATGACGGTGAAACGTGAATACTACATTGACAGAATCCAAAGCCTCTGGACAACTTATATCCACAATGTCTAGAACACGTCTTAGGTATCCGGTGGTTTGATTTGGTTTGGAATATTGAGGTAGTTTGTCGAACGAACACGGACGGGATTAGAACAGTGTTAATGCTCAGTCAACTTCGTTAGTTAGATATGTTGTAGCTGGATCTACGGCCTACGAGTGAGTAAACAGACAATAGAAAAACGGTTAGTGAAACGGTTGATAACGGAAAGACGTTCAACGGTAATGAACAACTGACTACGGAGTGTGCACGAATAATTCGTACCTTCTCGGCTAACTCAACCATCCGAGGTTAACACATGAACAAAAATGACTGGCCTCCGGACAGAGCTCTTTTTATGCCACTCAGTCTGAAGACAACACGGTCACAAACTAGATCATATTTAAAGGGTTTAAGACCAATCAGAAAACAAGGACAGAAGTGGACCAGATAAAGATCCAGACAGTACAGTGATGTCCCAATTAAAGGGCGAAGTGTTTAGTCGGGGTGCCAGAAATTGGTACAAGGGCTGAGAACGCTCGTGAAGAGTGAAGTGACACATGACCTTGTCGATTATAAAGGTTGCTTCGAACAGAATGAGATAGGCCTTTCCAGAGGCAAATGGAAACGGTGTTTTTGGGGAATTGGGTTCTTCTCCGACAAGAATAGGCTCGTAAGATGTACGACAACTGGATTCTAAAGCAGCTACTCTATGGACAACTGAAAACAGATAAGCAAAATGCTTATGGTCAAAAGCCACGATACCTGGATGTTCTCCAAGTAATCCATTCACGTTGTGAGAGCGAGTTTAAATCTTGGGTGGAATTAGTTCCCAACTGTACAGTCTGGAAAAGTATGATCCGGACGGGTTTCCGAAGGTTCTGTGAGCAACAATTTCGCAGCCATGAACTGGGACGCGCTGTACATGGATGAGTTATAGGTAACAAGGTTTGATGATACGGACATGTGACGTAACGATGAATGCACCCACCACTGCGTTCTGTGTTTCGGACTAGCAGTTTATCAACTCACTGCTGGCACACCATCAGCGAAAAGACCGTATCTGTCAGGCGCAAGTAAGTAGAATCCGTTATATTGTTTTTCCGTTCTTGTCAACCAATGACCATCGCTATGTGGTGAATTACCGCCATTTTCGAAAATCACCCACACTTGTTTTTACAAACCCTGGTCGTGATGGTCGTTTGCCCTTTGTCTTCTTCAGCTCTGTTGGTGTATTTTGTGCTGTAGGTTTTGTTTGTTCCCCAGTCCAAATTTTATCTCTTCGTTTTCATCTCTACTCCTATCTACAGTGTCAAAATGTGTTTTTCTGTGTTATTATTTTTGATCTTTTTCTTTGAATTGGAGCCTACCATTTGAATCTGTTTGTTTTTGTCTTTGTGAGATGAAGGTTTCAGTTTCATAAAAGTCCACCATGATGACGCTGTCAAGACAGTCTTCCAGTAAATTTCAAAGATTGGCAATGAATTCACCTTTCCATTTCCATTTGGTAACCGAAAGTGTGGTCATGTACGGCGGTGATCGATGGTCACTCTGAGGATGGTACTGGTGCTAGATTAGTGGTCAATCTACGGATAAGAAAGATGGTCGCTGTAAAACAGGGCGGTGAAATAAACACCTCATAGAATCGAACTCATATTGTAGCTGCTAATAAATATTCGTCTACTGGAGGAATCACCAGATGGAAGTTTCTGTATATAGCTACGTCACTGACGAACACAAGTAGTCACAGTTGTGTCTCAGGGAGAACAAATGCCAGACAGTTCCTTCGTTCAATAACTACTTCCATGCGGATTCTACGGTACTACCCCAACAGACGACACCACCTGGTGTTTCTCCGATGGGGTCCTTTCTTTTTTCCATGGAACCTGATTTATACAAAACAATGGGATTTTCATATAGATTGAACATCACCCACAATTGATCGCAGCTGTCGCATTCCCATAGACTTTCCAGTGGGCCCCTTTCGAAAAGAAGCACTAGACTCGAGTTTCGCTCTCATTAGAGCTCATTAGAGCTCATTAGAGCTCTCATCAGTAAAACAATGGGAGTTGAACATTTCGAAGTCCTGTGACCTCCTTATTGAAGAGTACATTACGGAATTGTTGTCGTTCGCACCTATTGAAACAATTATACGGCAGACGTACAACAATTAAGCAGCAAACGTCGACGTGACCAATAGTAGTAATAACGACCAGTGATAACTATATGAAACAAAGAATCATCTATACTGTAGTCAGAAAATCATACACTAATTGCGGATGGCCTTATATAAGCCATCAATTAACTCGTTCGTCGCAGCCAGAGTAAATGCCAACTCAATGACAGACTGCCTCGCACATGAGTACGCGGCGGCAAACAGTGAAGTAAAAACCACTTCACACGTCATAAAATATAAGGAATCAAAGTATCTCAAACGAGGTAGCAAATTGTGCTTGCATACAACATTAACGTGGTTGTACTATTCAACGCACAGGTATTTACCTTGTCTGGGCTACACCGCTAAACGTCTTGGACTGTTTCAGCTCCAACGGTTTACAATCAATGATACATGGATATTGAGAAATGTTTCAGAGACTCTCGAGCATCTCAGGACAAGGAAATAGCACACACCACTGACCCCAGATAGACAAATTAAAGGCGAGACACTTCCCCAATGTTGCTTCTGATTGCGATCATTGTGTCATTGATGGATAGCCAATGAATACTGCATTTACAAACTAATGAGTTGCAAATAGGTGGGAGCGGGGTTGTAATCCATCAAAAGAATGGAACATCCATGGAGTGTGTTTGTGTTCCGTGTTGTTCTGCCTTACCTGTTAGGCCTGACAAGGACTTGACGTTGAGTGAATATTTTGATAGGAATCATCGTCTTCACCTACATGAATAGGTCTCAGGTTATCACGAAAAGCAGGAAAGTTTGTTAGCCGAGGAGCTGGCGCAATACAGTTATGAAATCACTCATATTTTCTAGAAGTAATCACTAAGTAGTTTCGGTGATGTAACTTCACCTTCACTTGAGGCGCTGTAGGTTCACAAGAAGTCCAACAATCCACTTTTAAAAATAAACGTCCTCTAAAGGACGTGCAGCATACTCATTGGACCAATGCACTGTGAACTCGGTTCAGGAAACAACACTATGTTGAATCCTGCCGACTTTCTAGTGAGTTGACTAGACCTTAAACTGAGTTTGCGCTGGATCTTTATCTTGCCAGAGTGATGTGTGGAGTCTGTATATGCACGGTTCAATAAGCTGTGGATAGTGACTGGCTGAACTGCATTTGTTTTGACAGATTGTTTTATCTTGGGGTAACTGGATTCACTTCAACCCTCCAAAATATGTTTCTGTGCAATACTAGAATATGTACGTTTCCAAAGAAGGTATCCCGTAGAAGTATTCACTGCACGTGGGCGTCTCTGCTTGTGATTTTGTTTTGTTGGAGATGAGGCGCATAACAACGAGGATAGCCGGTCCTCTATTATAACATGACAGAAGAAGTGATTCACCTAATCCTCGACCAGGGTACTCGCGCTACGATGATAATCCTCATGATACTTAACTAACGTTGAGATGGTTCCAACAGCAGTAGTACTACAAGGAGTAGTTAATGTAAGACATCAGCCAATGCTATGATTAAAATGATGCAGCAAGATTTTAGATTCATGTCAACATAAGCAACATGGAGATCACTGCCATACAAGCCTCCACCTGGAGATTGCCAAACAGAAGGCGACAGAACAAAACAAATTTCTCTCTTCTCTCCGCACCAATTTTGAGAAATGTGCCTGCTTACTCAAGTAACCAGTGTGGGACGGAAGTTACCAGTTTCAAGAGTACCCGACACATTGTACACAACAAAGGTAATGGGGGTAGTGGTATTCTGGACTAGGATGTACCGAATACCTGGCAACATACAGTTGGTGTAATCTGAATATCATTCACATTCGACCGCAGATTTCCTATCCAGCTGGACTTTCCTAACAGGCGTTGCAGCACTCAACCCCTTACATACTGATGGTACCACCCCATACAATGTGAAACAGTCAGTAACCTAAGTATGAAGCAAGTCGAACAACCGTACATCTAAACCAACAACTCGATTTGTCAATTCCAGTAAACGGTAGCATTTGTTCTGTCATGGCAACAGGTTGTTGTTATTTCTTGACTGCAACAGGTCTATCTGATGATGCTATTTTCCGTCTAGTACGGTGTCTGACAGTGAACATAATCATCATTTTTAAAGGAAGATTGTCAGTCCTAGTGTGAGCTGAATGATGGTAGTGAGGATCCACCATTTAACAGGAAGATGTTTGCGGGCAAAAAAACAAACAAAAAGCGTTGGTATGCACCCAAGTTAGCCAGTGTACACCACTCATACAATGATGATGAGATTCTTACAAGCAGTTGTCATGCTCCTCTGAGTCTACAAGGGTCAGGTAAGTAGATTTATTCTCCTACGACTTCTCCAAGATGGTCGCCGAAAACTAAGATTCAGCTCAGACCCAATGAATACGTCGTATAGGAAAATGAACCAGTTTTCTATCTCACGTTGATGTCTTCTATTGACTCTAGACGACAGGAAATAGCCATGTTCCCTTGTAGATTACATCTTGTAGACTAGGCGCAATATGTGCGAAATATCTGTTAACTCGAACAATATGGTTCGTGAGTATCTTGTCAGACAAGTGGTCTGTTGCTGTCAGAATGAGAGCTTACAACCACAGTGTTACAAAGTAAATCATAGTTCTCTGATTAGAGTAACCTGAGTTCATGTGATTACCTTACATTTCGCGCCTTCTGATTCACTCAAGCCATGGTTTCCTATGGACTTGAATTCACAGCAGATTGTTTCTTGGTCAAGTAGATCTCACGTCTTTGTTTATGAATGCTGCACGCGGACGACAAAATCTGCTAGCATGTGCATATTAAGTCTACAGAAGTCTAGATTCACCACCCCAGTCTTTATGAGTAGTCCGTGATAATTAATGGTGGGTTTTCTCGGGTACCTAATTCCAAAAGCTCACGTGTAACATCATCACCTGCCTAAAGCGCTCACTCTTACAGTACATGGAACATCATTCGATGTAGGGTTGTGTGTAAGTAAGAAGAGACCAATGAATAAGTTGAGAGCAAATGCGTCGATTTGTGTGACCTTCCAGTTTTTATCCCAATCGATTCCATTCGTGACCACGGCCGACCACTGTATCCATTTGGCTGACTAGCCACGGATGGCCTTCGGATATGATTGGTATTTTAAGCAGTAAACCACTTCTCAACTTTGGGTCAAAGTACCGCGCTGTAACCCAAATGGTCTAACGTAATATCACATAAAAGATAGATCCTTATAGGGAAAAATGCACTACAACCGATTTTCCTAAATACAGACAGTGGTCACCGTATCCAGACAGATGTTTTAAAGAGTAGGACCAGTAAACTGGTATGGAGGTCGATAGATTCTGCATTTAAAACGGAAAATTATCTAGCAAGATAATTTTCCGTTTGTAGGTTTGTAGCAACAAACCTTCGATAGGATACGCTGGTTCGTCCTCGATATAGTGGTTCGCTTGACAAAAATCCTCCTGGTAATAATCAACACTCAAAATCTCGGGCCCGAGAGTACTGCGACTGTCCCTGTACTTGCTCCCAAGACAAGCCGAAAGACGCCTGCAAAAACAGCTTTGTTCCGCCCCAAAACGTGTACGACAATGAGGAAGTTACAAGGTATTGATATAATGCAGTGATCTGAAGCCATTTTCAAATCAGAAAATAGAAGGACAGTTACCCAAAAAGATAGTTAGGGTCACTAAGCTACCAATGAGCACAGCGGAATAAATGTCAATTAGGTAGAAAATAGCCAAGATTACCTCTTGATTGTTCAGGAAAGTTTCGTTCATTCTGATTAGTTTGTTCGTTTTTCTCAAGGATGGAGGCGGTTTTGAACGGAAACATAGACTCTCTAACATATCCTTACCCTATTTCACGTTTCACAAAAGTTATTTCGCTGGACACCTTAGTGTGTGGTCGCATTTCAATATATTCACCCTAAGTCCTGCATAGAGAACAGTTTTAAATTTCTTCGGATTCACTGTGAGGTGGCTCCAGTTATAAACGAACCGACAACTTTCTTGATACCAGCCGACAGTTTTGTGTTTCAGACGATCAATCATGTGAACATTGCTCATGATTAAAGTCCACGTTGGTTGATAGCTAGTTGCTGAAGGATATTTAGAAGTTGGTTGGTATAAATCAAACTTTACTTACATTCAGACGGACGTTTCGGTTTAGGTACTTGAAGAAGAAGCGTTAGATTTGAGTGTCGCAGCTATCAGAACCGGTTACTTGTGCGTATCTTTGGTACGAACGGAGTTTGATTCTCCGTTCACGTTCTCATTAGTAAACCCTGACGACTACTGCATCATTGATATCAGGCTAGGCTAGATTGCAGCATCATATTTAGACGTCCAGTCACACTCGCTCATGAGCAGTGTTCAGGTTGCCACATCATAAAATGTGGGACACGCAATTATCTCGATAAGGTCGATCAAAAACCCCACGACAATTGGTGCACTTGGGTGCGGTAACTTCGTTGGTTGTGTATGGACCTACCATTTTCATTCTCACAGTCACGCCAATCAGTTGTCGCAATGTGCGATTTAGAATGGATGCAGTAGGACTCGAGAAAGTCTAAAGCTATGCACACTGGTTTCTAAGTCTTAATCAACAGATAACAGGTAACATATTAATTTTGAAATTAATTGCGCTCAAGCTTGTTTGCCTGTGTTAATTCTCGTGAGGATAAATGAATGAAAATGTTGCAATTAAATTTACCCGCATGCTTACTTTTGCGTGTTCACTCAGACCTGCCGCACTTTCGCAAACATGCACTGCCGACGTATTCACATCTCCAGAGCGAATGAGAAAACTGTTACTCACGAGCTCTGTCAAGCAACAAACACGTATCTTGAGAGTGACTTCAAAAAAACTAGGTGAAAATTATGCCTGCATACGAAAACTACCATGAGGTGTGAGCGGTGGTCAACTGTACTGAACAAATGCGTGGTTCTCTGTTAAGGGTAGGAGTTCATGGAAAATGAGCAAGTCATACACTCACCTGGGAAACGGCATTCTCCAACACTTCAATCAAATCAGCACCAGTCACTTCCAACACCACAATCGGGGTCAGTTTCGGTATGAGCAAATTCAAATAACGCAACGTGAATACACCCTCCGGAATAATCGAATCGAATTGCATTATGCTGGAGTTGAGGATAGCACAATCCGCATCAACACTGGTCAAAGCCACATCAGCCAAAAAGTTGCCCAAATTTGTCTCACGTGTGCGAATCATCGCAAATCGTCCATCCAATGGAACATCCAGCTTTCCGATAACACGGTTCAAACTCTCATTGAATGTTGCCATTGTCTTCTCTACAATGTCCGTAATTCCAAAATCCACTGTGCTAGACACATCAATGTTTTTCACTTTGTCAAGTACCTTAACCAGCCGTTGCGTTGTAGGATCCCAAAACAGTTGAATCTGGCGCAGACGATTGAAACCATAACCACTTTTGACCACCCACCGACCCTTGTCGTCAACTGACGTGACTACTTCGAAACCATCCGTTTGGTCATAACCTCCCAGTACCAAATCAATTTCGGCAACCTCGCGTGCCAGTCGCAAATCATTTGGCCAACTCATGTGTGTCAATGCAATTACCAAGTGGCATCTATGAATACATCTTAACTCGTTGGCCAGACGACGACCTTCAGCACAAAAATCCTTCACGATCACTTCAGTCTGATCGATTGCCGAGACCGTTCTGACCCACTCCGGTTCTACCAGACCAACCACACCAATCTTAATTCCAGCCTTTTTGATCACGTGATACTGTGGTAGAGCACCAAACAATTGCATTGAAGTCACATCATAGAAATTCCCACTGAGCCATAGGAAGTTGGATTGTTTCACACAGTCCATCAGGTTGTCCACTCCGAAATCGAAATCGTGATTTCCAATCACGCAGCAATCGATATGCAACTTTTTACACACATCAATCATGTGGGAGCCTTTAGTGGTTAGATTCAGAGTTGACGGTCGCAGCAGACTTCCGGAACACATCACTAAGGTGTTTTCGGGCGCACTGGTTCTAAATTGTTCCACGTCATTGGCAAATCGTGCTGTTGCACTGACACCCTGCGCTTCGACCTCACCTTTCACGTCACCCAATCCGAAGTGCAGTATACGGATTTTCACCGGTTTAGATTTGTTTGCGGATGGAGACCAGTTGCCCATGAATTTGGAAAATTTTGCCAGCAAACTCTGAACGTGGTTGTTTATCAAAACAGAAATCTCTACAGTTATATGTGCCGGATATTTGTTATAAAGTACACCGATGATAAAATTACATGTGCATACATGTTTACACACAATCGTAAGCGTGGTGATGTAACCACGTGGTCACAAGTTTCGGGGTTAGTCGTGCGTTCTCGTGTACTTGTTGCGTGTACCATTTTGGCTCAGTTGGGCGTTAAATGGACATGCATTCATCTGAGCATGTTACAATTTTTGTAAACTTGCTATAACCAACAAGCGTTACCTGGACGGATTTCCTTTTTTTCACCCGAGCGCAGAAAATCTCTGTTGCATTTTCAAGTCTGGATGTTCATAATTAAAACCTGTAGCCTACAACTACGGGAAAATACATAATCCAAGAACGACAAAAGCAGTCATGCCAATTTGTGGGTGTACCGGGCGCAGTGAGTAGAGTGATGCATGAATATGTCTGTAGACGCATGTTGTCACACGTTATTCTCTCTATGGACTACTCCTCATTACTACATGAACGGTTGTATAGTCCACTATAACTATCTCGAAAACCTCGGACACATTAATAACTAACGTTATTAGGGGCACATATAAGAAAATATGAGAGAGTTTCCAATATGTTCTAAACGACTAGACTCTGTCGTGGGCGGAACACCCCGTTCATCATTAGCGAATTAGTGCTGTGAAGTATTTGCCAGTCGCTATCATTGCCAATTCATATCGTGGTCAATATTAGCACCACCGAGACCAAAAGCCGAGATATTTGCTAATTGCCAGTTATCGCTGGCCGCCCAAAACAACTTTGAAAATTTATGTTACTACATGTAAAGAACATTTGCATACTGCTCGAGTAATGATCCTCTCAGCTTGATTGATTGTCAGGTGCAATCCACAAGATACCCTTCGAATACACTGCTACTGAATGGATCTGGAAAGATTGGCCGAATGTTATTTAATCATGTCTAACAATTGGCACTTATCTGTATATTTTAGTACAAAATAACTGCATCAAACAGACCAAGATATTCAAGCACGTTGTGCTGGCTATGTTAAATTAATAAGAAATTCGCCGACGTTTACGGGCTCACTTGAGGGGTATTGATATACAGCAGGTTCCTGAGGGAACCATTAGTTAATATTGAAAAATAAAGCGGATATAAGCTTCATCATATAGAATGCTTGAATTGAGTCGTGGATGAAAAGCAGAAAGTGATTTTTAAGTATAGTGATTCAATCAAAAGAATAACGAAATAATCACGGAGTAAATTTTCGCCCCAAAATCAACAACATTCCGGCTACAAATAAACAGTCCTTTCCCACTGTTTATACAAATACTCGTGTAGCTGAAGTATGAGCTACATAGAAAGGACAAATCGACAACTAGCTGTTCGTATCAAGGAACATGTTCCCAAACGGTTGGAAACTCAGTTAGAAACGCCAGGTGTCCGTAGACACGCCAACGGACGGCACCCAGCGCCATCAGTTGCAAGGCATATAATCCAAACAGCTGCGGATAAATTTTCGTTGATTTTTCGGAACAACCGGTAACGCTAGTTTGCTGAAGATTTGGTTATCAAACGTCACATTCCCTCCTGTGTGTTCACAAGCAACGTGTGTTGACGCTGCGGATACTCTGGTAGTTGACATTCCCACAATTTAGATTTCCAGTTTTCGTGTCTCTCTGTTTAATCCCTTAATTCATGGCTTCTGCCCTGTGAAATTTCGACTCGTTTAAAATTAGTTACGTGTCCACTTGTGGTCAAAATGTACGAAGTGTTACTTCGGAAAACATGACAAGTATTGCGTCTTCTCATTTTTTATTTAACTTTTCTGAATGCCTACCGTTCAATTGCGCTAGCCAAAGTAGTCCTGTGGTGTAGGTTAACTTCTCGCTTAGTGCATTAAGGTCATTGAGTCTTGCAAAAGAGGTAAAGCAAGCCGACAAAATTGCAGGCAAACAGACACAATGTTGCACGTCGCAGGTAATTACGAGCCGATGAAGTAGACTTTGCTGCATGTGTGTCACACCAAAAGTCTCTGGTAAACAGGCGATAGAGTTAACCAGGAAGACAATGCTGTCTAACGGGTTAGAGTTGTAAGCTACATTTGGACATCTACTGTCAAGCATTTCAAGTCAAGGGCTGGCAATTCAGGGGTATCAACAATCTTACAATCAGCTTCCAATTGACATTCTGCTAGATGTATTATTATTTACACCTACACGCTCAGCCACCATGGCCACCTGAGACACTTGAGAACCTCGCAGATTTAATAATGATCGCCGCTCAATCAGTTGCGGATTAATTTCAGGAAACACTCTTGTGTTATCCGACTAAGGGACTTTCGCTAACATTAGAGCAACCAGGAAATTCCGACCTCCGAAAAGCGAGAAGAGTCTCATGTATGATCCACTTTACACCCAAGCGTTACTCTTAACAGTGATTGGAGGTCAAAAGTTTACCCAAATGATGGTCGCTCTATAAACACCATAGTATCATATGGAACTACTTGTAAGCTAGCGAATAGAACCTGGGAATGAGCAGTAACATCGGAATGCGGACGACACGCAAATTAGGTGAACGGTAAATCTTTCTCATACCAATACAGTTACATAAGTTTCACCAAGAAATGAATACAGACAAACCGCAAAATCCAAGGAGTGATGGTTAACGAATGACAATGAAGACAGTGACCAGACTCCAAGCAGTAAGTAATCAGGCCTGAACCGGACACTGACTAGAGGCTACGTCACACGCACAGAATGCAATGTTTGTCGTTTAAATTAAGCATCACGCACAACTGATCGCAGCTGTCGCACTACAATAGAATTTTCAGACGGCTAATTTCGAAAAGAAGCACTAGACTCAAGTTTCTCTTTAATTGGAGCTCGTCAGTAGTGCATATCTTTGCCCTAACCGGGACTAGGAATCCGGTAAGGTATTCATGAGGCAAACGTGATGTCACAGTATCACTGACCTCACATCGAGCAGGAACGAATTAACATATGTGAACGCTGAACGAGTCCGACTAAATTATATATGGCTATTCTCCTTTGGCCATTATGACAAGGTTGAACCTACAAGGACCGACTACCCAACGCAGGCGTGTCGGCATCCGATTTGGATTAGCCTGTCACAATGGTCGTGGCCGAAGTAGGCCTGCACTTCAACCATGATGCAGAGTGGCTTGAGCCACACCACTTGCGGTTCCATTCATACACCACGTATCCAGTGTAAACCCGGAGGAAGAAGACCGGTTGGTGTGTGAGAGAGGCTTTTGTGTCCAGCCAGTCAGTAATGGTTAGCCAACTTATAGGATAGATTCAAAATGAAACTCATATCTCTAGACAAATAAACAGAGAGAGAGACTGCAACAGTGAGATCTACACTGGGACGGGAAGCACTGATAATATGACGCAAAAAATACACAATTATAATAGTACATGTTAGTGCCCCGTAGAACGCATATAGAGCAATATCGAAATGTAAGGTTAGACTGACAGAAAAAAGAGAAAACACTCATCAGTGTTAAAGAAAATGAAAGATAGGAGGCCATAGACAACCAGGTTTTTGAAAAGGAAAGCGGATTAGTCGCCAAATGACCATGGTCTTGGTCGATGCAATCATTAACAGAAGTAGAACGGACATAAAGACATGACCTACTTGAGCCTAACATACTCGTCGTCCCTTCGCCGACGGTGCACTATGTGTAGGCTGGTGACCTACTAGTCCAAGGAGGCCAGCGCATTCGCGACTGCATGCACCGTAACGTCATACAGTCATGTCACCGCGACCTATAGCACCGATGGTTCAGTTGCACACCGCGCGCCCACGTTCACAACCCCACAATAACTGCTAATTGAACTCGCGGACGCCCGTTCGAATCGTACTCCTCCAGGCAGTCCGGTTCGACGTCAACTCTTCTCAACATCTAAAATCATGGTTACAACACGAGAGACTTGCCTGTATAACATCCTGGTATCTTCACCTTTGACCATCACGATTTCGCCTACTTGATCTCAGTTCTGCATACAACAGCTGTTTCGGAATATGGTCATCGCCTACCCGACGAACGTGACCAAGCCAAGGAAGCTGATTCAACATCAACTCGGCTTCCATCCCGTTCATGTCTGCTCAACGCAGTAGCCCAGAGCTCAGAACCATGTCCGACCAGCGAATACCCAACATGCGTCCTAGGAACTGCAAACGGAAACGGTTCAGATAGCGCACGTTCCGTTGACACAATGTCCGCGTTTCACTGCCGCACAGCAGTATAGAGAACACCATTGAGCGGTAGACGAAGAGCTTAGTGCTAGGCTTCAGACTGTGGTTCTTTCAAACAAGTCTTTCAAGACGTCCGCAAGCAGCACTAGAGTTTGACACACGAGCTCTGAACTCGCAGTTCACGGACAGATCGGTGGACAGATTGCTGCCCAAGTAGCAGAAATCTGTGCAACTGCCAACAACATCTCCATTAACACGGATTTGAGGTGAAGGTACACAGACAACACCTCCGCCCGAAGAAGGCTGAAAGAAAGAAAATGTCTTAACCGTGTTGATGTCCAGTCCAAACTTGGATGCCACGGTCGCGAAAATTGTGGCCAGTTGCAGTAGCTCAACCTAGCTGTGTGCGAACAGCGCGTTGTTATCTACGAATTCAAGCATCAAGCATCAAGCTGCCTAAAGCCAGTGAGAATATCAAAATCATCAGAGGTAGATCCACACGATTGCACCTTCGCTCGCATGCCCACGTGCAACATTCTAATCAAATTGACGGACTCACCTGGACATCCAAACTTACCAACTTACCAAGCACCGTCCACAGCGCCTCCTGGCTCACGGAATCGAACGTCTTGGTAAAGTCTACGAAGAGGGCATACAAGCGCTGGTTGCGTTCCCGGCATTTCTCCTGAAGCTGTCGCGCAACGAACGCCAGGTCGATCGTACACCGATTTGCCCATAATCCGCATCGCTCTTTAGGAACATTGGCCTCCAAGACTACCGTACTCAGCCGGTCCACGAGAATTCTGGCAAGCATTTTGCCTGCGCAGCTCAGCAGACTGTTACCTCGATATCTGTCGGGGCATTGCTTCCTACCCTTATCTTTAAACAAAAGTACTATCACAGCATCCTTGACATCTTGTGGCATCACCTCGTACTCCCAGATGGAGTGAAACAGTGGAAGCAGTGCACGTTTCAGCCCCGGTCCACCATCCTTCAGGATTTCACCTGGCAGTACATCTTCGCCTACAGCCTTTCCGTTCCAAAGTCGACCAATCACTCTTTGCAACTCGGGCAAATCCGGAGCGAGAGCAAGTGAAGGCTGGATGACCTGTTGCGGCAGGCTGTTCACGGTCACCTAATCAATGGTAACAGGACGGTTTAGTAAACCACAAAGTGTTTGCGCCAGACCTCCGTGATGTTCTCTGGCTGGATTCCGCGTCTAACAGTGCCTTAGTGGTCTGGATCGATGGACTGAAGATCGCCTTGGGCGAATCGTAGAACTGCTTATGTTGTCGACGATCTGCGAAACCCTGCATCCGCTCGCCCTGCCTCATCCACCAGTTGTCCTTGATTCCACGAACACGCTCGGCCAGTTGAAGGCGGAGACTATGGAATGTCGCCTTCTTCGCTTCATTGCCCGAGTCCACTGTGGAGGCAGCAAACGCGGCATTTTCGTCGAATCAATCCGAACGTTTCTGGTGTTTAAGACCGATCGTCTCGGTGGCTGCCGTCGTGATCCGTTCCTTGATGAATTGCCACATACCCTGAGGGGAAGTGGACACGGCAGCGTCTTGCAAACCAGCGGCAACAGAACACTGGAAAACAGTCTCCGTTTCGCAGTTGTCCAATCGTTTGACGTCCAACTTCGGCCGTTGTCCAGAGCATTTACAACAAACAGTCCTGCATACATGCATGAACAGTTTGTTCCCGGTCAATCTATGATCGGTGCTACATTCAGCGCCGCGCATCACTTGCGTGATATGCACTTCACAAATGTCACGCTGCCGCACAATCACATAACCACGCAAATGGTGATGGCCGCTTCGTGGATGAATCCACGTCGTGATGTCGCTCGCATCCAGTTGAAATCAGGTGTTTGTGATGACCAGCTGGTGAGTAGCACACAGGTGAACAGATGATCACCGTTGTCGTCGACTGAACCAATGTTGTAGAATCCGAGGACTCCCGGTCAGGCAACCGAATCGCGCCCGACTCTAACGTTCAAGTCACCCAAAACAAACAATCACTCACCGGCACCAACTAGATTGTGGCAGACAGCTGATCATAGAACTGGTCCTTTGTATCACCAGTGTGACAAATATTTGGACTATAAACACTAACAAATGTGGCACATTTATCTCGACCGAGTAGCCTGTGTATAGACAGCATTCGATGGCTGATGCCGTGCGGTTCACCCATCATCAAAGCGTTGATGTGATCAGCGACTGCGAAACAGACACCACGCACCAGAGCACCGTCTGCCGGTTGAATTATCCAGTAGAAAGTGTACGCAGCACCTGCTTCCGTGGTTTACCTAAATCCGCAAG
>JTDE01002732.1:50306-81322 GCA_014338405.1 Paragonimus skrjabini miyazakii | reverse complement strand
CCTGAAACAAAACCACTCATTTGCACGCGGTATTCAGCCTCAGACCGTCTCGGCTGCCGCAGACGTCAATGCTCAGTTTCATTAAGTAGCAGGGACTCCTATAGGTGATACTGCACTCTGATTTTCCTTCCTGCACTTTTCCTGCAGCTTGTACCATGTCAAAATATATGCTCCAATCCTACTACTGAATAGCAGTTGTATGAGTAGTATGTTACGATTGCTCAACTCCACTACACTAGTACATCCTTGGATGTCCTAATATGGTCGGTTCTGTAAGGAATATGTTGTAGATCTTTTTGTCCGAAGCAGGAGAAGATGGACATTGTGCAGTTCTACCAGTGCGGGACCTAAGAAAAAATATGACCGCCTTTCAGTGGTTGATCTAGTTTGATTTACTGTTCATATCGCTTGCGTAGTGCCATTCGGTGTAGTGCTGACGTTCAGGGCTTACACGTGGTTACTACTGTTCCAAAGGATACAGTACAGGCTTCCAGTTTACGGAAAGTTCGGTACGACAGAGCAAAACATTCTGTTGATGTGTTCCAACCTGTATTTCATGGTAAAGCGATGTGGTAGTTCATACTCGAATGTTTTTAACATCCGGATTTCCGTATAAGTTTCAAAGCAATTGCATAGATGAATGTTATGTCATCGTTTGCTTTCGTATCAGCTGTTTCAAAAGACTTCCGGGCTCGCGGTCAAATGGAAGTCACAGTTCACAAGTTCAGATTCGAAAGTGAAAAAATTAGAGCATTTCAGACAAGAAGGATTGCGTTCAAAACCCACCTATGAATGAGTTTTATTCCACTTCGAAACTATGGGCTCTCGAAAATTCAGAAGCTTAGCCAATCACTTAGATCCATATTGAACTTGCGTAGTGTACCTCATCCCTAAACAATACACTGACTTACAAGGAATTTAGAGTTCACACGCCAACGTCTGTATCACCATAACCTGTGTTGAACCATTGCCGGCGGTTTAGGATGATCCACTTAGTGACGCGTACTCACTAATTCCAATAACGCTTATTCAGACAGTTGGGCTAACCGGACTACTTTCTATTTTCAATAAACGTCAGAAAAGGCAGCCGAGAAGATTGCAACTTATACGGTATTGTTCGATAACGTTTCAATAAAAGTGCTCTCTCACCCTGAATGTGAAGTAACCTAATACACAAGTTATTGAGCAAGATAGCGTTCAAAATGGAGTATTCGAACACGAATTTTCAAATAGCTATTAGTCAACGGGGAATGTGCACATTAAAATAATCGGGCGTAGATTACGGTGAGAGCGTGTGAAACAATACCAAGAAGGAGAGTTTCAATAGATAAGCAATTATAAACATAGAGAAGAAGACAAATATTTTATATACAGTAATGGTGCATAATTCCTCATAGAAGTGAAGTGATTGACTTACCTCGACCCCAGACCTGGTTTCTACGCAGTACTAATAACGCAACACGGTGGGTAACGAAATTGTAACGTAATCAGCACCATGTACAACGTACTTGTTCAGAGTGTAAAACAACATTAACACACAGTGTTCTATTATGAAATACAATCACTACTCCCATCACAGTTCAAATGAAAGTCCGGGTTGCCGTAGTAATAACTTAGCTTCGTTTTTGCACGCTCAGAACTTCTTGTCTGCGACGACTCGATTGCAGATAATTCTTTATAAAATTATTTTACATCTGAAACAGACTCAGAGACGGAATTTTCAGTCTCTGAAGATTCAACGAACAATACAAGAGAGAACAGTGAAATTTTCACGCGCCTACGACCAATAGTAGTTGGATCAGATTTAATAACAAAATTGGACATGTATAAGTGATGGTTTGCGTATCTGTGAGTGAATCTTCACAGTTGCCAACAGTGGGTAAAGTAAATCCATTGATACCCTTAACAGAAACATCAGCAAGCTTTAAGTCAGAAGCATGTTTCAGCTGTTTCACACAATCAACAGAAATAAAAGATTCCACACTACCAGTGTCAACAATAAAGGAATGTTTTGAACCACCGTTAACAGGAAAGGATTGTGTTATTAGTGGAAATTACAATGAGGGCAACGAATTGAAAGTCAGATGAGAGACTATGTTTTTTTCAAAGAAGTCTGGACTAAACACGTCTTCAAACTATGACAGGCGACTTGAATGTGACCTATCTTGCCACATTTATAATATATGGTATTGCGAAATGGACACACAAGCAGAGACTACGGATGACTAAACGGAGTACACTTATCCCAATGTTGGACAGAATTCGGATTACAATGATGTCGTTTGACTGCCGTACTAATTTGACAATTCACCTTTTCGAACTGCCGGTGTTGTTGATGTACCTGCTTCCCAGCACTATTGGTGTTATATAACACAGCTGGTTCTTCATTCACCGCAGCCCTTATATCCTAACATCATTCACGGACGGCTGTGGTAAATTGAAAAGATGTCTCCCTCAGTAGTAACAACTTTTGTCGAAGACTAGAGGCACTGATTCTTGCAATTAATCGGTCACTTAATTGAATGTGTAGTTGATCACCAAAAGTACATCTTGCTGCTTGATTCTGAAACAGAAGAATAGATGCACAGACATCCCAATTTTCTTGTCTGATCAGAGTATGGAATTCTGCTCTTTTTGTAGCCTTGAAGTTGACGGGCTGAACATGCCTGAGTAGTAAATGCTTCAAAAAAGCTGATAATGGTGAATGAAGCGAATTCGGAAACATCATTTATATACATATATATATATCCGCATATGGCGATTACATTAAATACTGGCCTAACATTTCCTATATTATTACACGTAATCCACCCTACATTGACATTACGAACTCTCAGTTGAACTCTCCCTCTGTCCTTTTTGTATCACTTCATTAAATCGTTTAAGCTACCCTATTATTGGTTAATATTTGCTGACAGTTGCATTTTGTGCTCATAATTCACTTGACTGTAAGTTATATAATTTGATAATCGTTGCTTATTTACGTACAGAGCAATTTTTATCTCAGTAAATCTTCCACATTCCGTCTTGTTCTACCCTGAATCAAGAGGTGTACTGCTGCTCCAATAGACTGCGTAGAGCCGATGATCCCGGCAGATGCTAAATTTAGGAACAGGATAAAGTGTGTGAGTGTGGTTGTGGCAGGACGGCACGGACACTAACGACGATGGCCAAACTGGACCTACCAACCTTCTCGGGTGCAAAACGAAGAAACACATTTGACTAATTAGATCAAGTTATTGTTCGAAATCTACAGAAGACGCTTAGAAATGTCGAACAGCATTGAGGTACCAAGTACGACCTGTTGACGATGCGACTGTCATTGTGGCTATGCGCATGACCAGCTCACCGTGTTGGTTCACAAAATTATATCAAACATGTATCGGGTCAAAGAGACATCTACACATGTTGGTCAGGGAATATGGGTTTAATCTTAGGGAACGGTCTGAGATTTCTAATGACTTTTGATCACAGATTTCCAGATCATCGCACTATTTCGCCCATGATTACCGTGATTCGAATCCTTTCACTTTGATTGATTTTCGTGTGATAGCTCCGCGTCTTCCTTCAAGGTTAGGCTGAGCAACGGTCCCGTTTCCATGGGTATGAGGTGTCCTGTTCAAACAATGCGGCTGGATCTACACCGTTCTTAGGACCACTTACCATTCTAGATGAACATATTACTCCCATTATTTGAACTCGTTCAAACTGGTATCTGTGCGTTTTTAACCACTGACCTACAAACTAGACGACAGATGTGCCTGAAATTACAGCCTTGACTTTGGCTGTCCACACTTTTAAGAAATCAGAAACGGACAAAACTTAACTTACTCCACGTGAGCAGTATGTATGTTCCCGACAAATCTGTTCTGCTAGGGTGTGTATATATTACCACCTTTGGAGTCTTCATTTCGAGATGTCCTAATCTCTCGCCCTACAGAACTGTTTTTTTTTTAAATGGTCAACTGGTCTCATGCGGACCTCATATTTTCTGCAGTGTTTAGCTGTAGTTACGCACTCTTTTCCCCCATAAAGATAGAAACTAACCACAGGCTGTGAAGGAAAAGCCTGTTGGATCTCGCTCCAAAAATTGGTTAAACTACGCAATTTGCCATCAGTTAACATGACCTATTACTGCGTAGATTGTGTATGCTAAAGTCAACTGACTCATAGTTCATGTCTTAAATATGTAGTCATTTCCAACCCCTTTAAAGTCTCAACCTCACTTTCTACTAATGTACGTACGCTTCTCCATCGACTGCCATCCGGTGATGTTTCTACCTTTTGCCCAGAGTTACTACTTTGTATTAGATCAAAAGGCAATTACTCCACACATAATGTTAAACTTCATGTCAATTCACAATTTACAACACAGTACTGCTGGTAATTCGTCTTCTGCCGAAATTCGGTTGAAATCCAGTCATCTACTTTAAATAGTTTTCAATGATATAATGTTAACTTCTTCAGTTGAATTCAATTACGAGTTAAATGTGTAGTGACCAGCGATCGTGTGGCTTCTCTAAGGATCCCGGCTGCAACCGTGTTTTCCTGTTTGTCTGTTCTGTAAACATGTTTCTGTGTACGCCTGCAATAAGAGGCCTGATACGAACTCAATGCCACTTTCTTCAGTCGTGCAACTAATTGCACACAGCGAATGTTTTCCCTTTTCCTAACGACTCATCTATTATTCCATTCTTCAAGGTCGTTTAACCCGGACCCCTTCGAACGTTGTTTAACGCACCCGGAGGTTCCACGCACTTTTTTCTCTATTTCACCTGATTCATATAACGTAAGCAGATAGAGAAATTGACATTGTGTCCGTTTGAGAGGTCCGATTTATTCACATTTATGAGTTTTAGATAAAGTATTGTATAACCTGAAAAATCTTGCTTTCTCTCACAATGGGATGCACTTTACTGGAAACTTGACTCGGAATATGATAATGACCATTGTATGAGTATCTGTCTAACGGTAGTCTTAGTGGTTGTGTTCCGGAATGAAGCATTGGAGTTGCACTTTGTACAGAAACGAATGATCACTTGAAATAAAAACAGATTTCTCAGAAGGTACCGACGACTCCGACGAAATGGGTGCACATATTTAATAACAGTAAAAGACACCTGGAATTTTTGATGGAGTTTTCTCGTTACCTGGGTGTCCAGTTTTTTTAAGGAAAAATGCATCACAATAGGTGTCTCTGGTTCAAGTCCCGGCAGTGACGATGATATGCACTACTGATGAACTCTAATGAGAGCGAAACTCTAGTCTAGTGCTTCTTTTTGAAAGGAGCCGAATGGAAAGTCTATGGGGATGCGACAGCTGCGATCAATTGTGGGTGATATTCCACTTGAAATTAACCAAATCCCCCACTACTCATCACTTCTAGTGGTGTTCGTCAGGGGTGTCCGATTTCCCCCTTCCTGTTCAATTTTGTCATGTACGACATTCTGGAGGGTGCGTTTGAGAAACCTAGTATACTTGGTGTTGAGTTTCTTCCTGGCGCTAGATTGACCGATCTGGTGTAGGCGGACGACATTGTCTTACTTAGCTCCTCTGCCAAAACATGCAGACCA
This sequence comes from Paragonimus skrjabini miyazakii, assembly GCA_014338405.1. Taxonomy (NCBI): domain Eukaryota; kingdom Metazoa; phylum Platyhelminthes; class Trematoda; order Plagiorchiida; family Troglotrematidae; genus Paragonimus; species Paragonimus skrjabini miyazakii. Next base: position 75,749 of record JTDE01002732.1, on the reverse strand, counting down.
TGCTGGACAGTTTCAGCGACCGAGCTGGTTTGTATGGAATGTGATTTGCACCTTCAAAGTGCAAAGTGTTGCTACAAGACTGGGGCACTTCAACTCCTACTTTCTTCATTACAGGTAATCCGCTTGAGAATATAGACAGTTTCACATACTTGGGTAGCACTATCTCGTCAGCCTGTAATATTGCTGATGAGATATCAGCGAGGATTGCAAAGGCACGAGTCGCCTTTGCCAAACTGCGTCATCTGTGGCGTCGAAAAGACGTCCGGTTGTCGCTGAAAGAAAGGACATATAATGCCTGTGTGCATTCCATTTTGCTTTATGGTTCGGAAACGTGGCCTGTTCACAAAGAAGATATCAACAGGCTTGTTGTGTTTGGCCACCGTTGTCTCCGCGAATTGACCCATATTAAGTGGACTGATCGCGTGAGCAATGTGGCCGTTGGCCGGCGCGTATTCCGGAACGCTGGGGATGCGCGATCAGTTGGTCAGCTGATTACGTTGCACAGCTTGCGGTGGTTGGGTCACGTACTCCGTATGTCATCTGATCGTTTACCGTACCGGGCATCATATGCTGAAGCCACCAACAGTTGGGTCAAACCACGTGGTTGTTAAGCAACAACGTGATCACAAACTATGAAGACCCTGACTGCTCCATTGAGCAAAGTGGGTAGGTGTCGCCTGCCTGGATGGGGTCCTCGTGATCACTCAAACCACTGGTTAGAGATGCTATCCGAGATGGCGATGTGTCGCAGTCAATGGCGTACCTGTATCCATACCATTTCTAGTTCTTCATCCTAGTCTTCTTTCACTAATTTTCAACCTTCTTAGTAACGTTTTCTTCTAAGATATTCCACCTCACTGTTGAGGTGAGTGGCGGTCCGAGCCACAGTACCTTTTGGTCAGGCTCGTGACTGATGTGATGATGATGATTCCAGCCCATTATTTATGGTCAAATGTATCTTAGCACGAGAAACTAAATGAGAGTTCAGCAACCAATTCAACAACTGTTCACACTAGAATTTGTTTGAAATCTGGCTCTATATACATTAAACTAGTGTTGTATTAGTCATTACAGTATGTGAAACGACATCGTTATTGTTGACATAATGGTGTTTCACTTAGCTTGAGAAAATAAACTCGCACATACATATCCAAAGTTGACCTTGGTAACGAAACATAACCTTACCCCTTTTTCAAAAAAGTGAACGATTGTAGTGACTTTCTTTTTTTCCACTCAGAAGCCCCACTGTATTTAAGTTTACCTTCATAATCATGTTGCTCTGATAATGAATTATCGAAAGCTACTCGAGTGACATATGACCGTAATTGGTCTTCCGACGGCATCCTGGACAATACGAGTATCAATCGAACATCACATGGGCTTTGTGTGTGGAATAACGCATTTGATATATACTTGATGACAGTAGAAATTTTGTGATAGAATTGTTGCTGATGACGCCTCACTTTCACTTACAGCTCGGTTCTTTGTTTGCAGGGTGTAGGCGCCTTGATGTTGTATGTTTGAATGTAGACGTAGCTCTTTTTTAGTGGTTAGGTCCCCTCCCCTCCCTCTTTTTTCTTCTCTCTTCCTAAACAGGGTTTGTTTCTTCTTCTTCTTCATGGTTGTGTGGCAGTTAAGCATCAGTGTGAATCACTGATGTATTGCTGTCTATGATGATGATGATGATGACAGTCATACTGGCTATTTAATGAAAGGCGCCAAATAGCGACTTCAAAGCTGTTATTTCACAGTTAAACTACTAGGTGAGTCCTTATTCTTGCTTTGCACCCTTGACTGTGATGCAGTTGTGTTAAGAGGCGCATCTCCTGACGAGACAGCCAGGACGCGTCACACCACATCGATCGACCGGCCCAGCTCGGATGGTATGGTCGTGGGTGGTGGTATGGTCGCACTCAGCCAATCAGATTGCAGGTGTGCGGTCGAACGTATGTGCGCTATCTGGACAGTGTTTTCTCTCGCGTTACCTTCTGACGCCCCCTGTAACGTGATTTGTTCTGACGTCCTGACTGCCATATATGATTGTCTCATTTGATTCGCTTTGTGTCTGTCGGTCATCTACGGTAATCGTTTTGTCCTATAAATCTAGAGCTTCTGTGGTCCAAGTTTTGTCTCGTCTCGTCTCGCTCGTCCAGTAAACAGTGCAGCCGGGTCTCTTCTGATTTTCTCGTTTTGGGGTCGAGCGACTGAGCGCGTAACCAAGGTGACGATCCAATAAGTTGTATGTAAGGTGCAGATGGTTGCTTTACCTAACGCATTAATGTCACGTTGGTGTAAGGAATCTTGCGTTATCTGGGTATCACTCAGTTACTACGGCAATAACGCACACCTTGATGAGATTAATCGATAGACAACGCGGGAGGCGACGGGCTGAATGAAGTACACTCTACAACAGTCATTGTTTGGTGTGAGTACCGGTTGTTCACGTTGTGCCTACGGCCTTCAAATTTTTCATGTATACAACGTGGTTTTCATATAATTTTCACTGTATGCATGTTACAAACTTTCCCCTATACAAAGATTCACCCAAACAGGATTTCGTACATAGACTGTTTTCATGTACGTTTGATGAAACCTTGTTAAATCAGATAAAGGGTGTGAAGTTACGTTAGATGTGCACTTGAAAACTCGTTACTACACCAGTCGTTCATAGTGGATACCTTTTAAAATTCCTTCACATCCCTCAGAAGTACCAAATTTATCTTATCTTGTTATCAATGCATGATCGCCTCGGAATCTAAGATTCCATGAATTTTGTTCAACTGTTCCACTTTCGAAATGAGGAATATTGCGCAGCGTTATTAACTGAAGGACTACATGTGGATACTGCGTTCATTATCACAGACTGCGAAATGTTTTGGTATTAAGGTTACAGAGTTGCAGGAGCGGCTCCGAAATTTGTGGGATTGCATCTGGCTACACTAAGGGTGAAACAAACAAAAGCACATTCGCTTGCAAGCATTTTCGGAAATCATAATCTGTAATTAATCAAATAGCCATTACTTGTTTTAAAAAGTGATGAGCATACCCGGTTACTGTGGTCACAAATCTTACTGAGATGTACTCTGGTAGTCGGGACGTTCGCTGTACTTATCCTCCACAGTTGTGATCTACTCTTGAAAGCCTATTGGTGATTGCGACAACAGATTATACCTTGGCGGTTCATTTAATACGGGTTTAGTAGGATTTTTCATCATCTCCGTTCTATCAAATGCGATTTTTATCAATTAGCATTCATTAGTAGCTAAACACATTTAACCAAAATACTATCTTCATTTCAGATTGCGTGTAGCACCTACTAAGGAAAAGCTGCTTCTGAGGTGGCGCACATCCATTTCATGTGAGGCACTTTTTTTACCGGTTTCGTACATTTTTACCCCTAAACGTCAATACTTGTTTTAACGTACTCATAACTTGAAATTCTGTAAGATGGCGAGTGCGCATAGGTATTTTTAGGTTCTGGTGCTGTTCAAGCTTGAAGTAACGACTGCATCAGTTACCTGGATGAAAAAAATGTGACGAAATGGATAAGTAAACGACAGTGGAAGACAAAGTGAAGTGAAGAGAATGATAGTTAATAGGGGGTCGCTGCACTCACAATTCCCACTAACCCGCATTGGTTTGGTCAGTCAAATTATTGGCTTATAGAAACCGGCACGGATATACTACTAAAGATAAACGCATCATGTTTTATTATTGATACTCTTCCTCATTATCATTTCTTGAGGTCCGCGTTTACTTTCTGTCTGCCTGTTACCAGGTTTCTTCCAATGAAACAGTGCATATGCTGTTTGTAACTTCAGCGAGTAAGTTAACAGTCACGAAAGTCGCTTCATTGGAAGTTTTGACTTCTTCATGCGTCCTGTTTGACGTTTCTTAACATTTTTTTTAAATTTAGAAATGACAACTAACGCGTCAAGGTTACTTTACACTTCCTCAAGTCCTACGCCGATTTCCTTTTGTCGGTGGCTAATTCAAACTACTGCAGGTCCCATTAGGTAAGCGAGGAGTACGTGCTTGATAATGGTCCACTAAGGCTTTACTTAGATGCCAATTTGAAGCTTGGTTTAAATAGCCCGGACATCACTAGAGTCTTTGGAACCATATTTTTTCTCCAGTTTGATTACTCGTCGTACTCAGCGGATAGGAAAATAAACCTAGGACAATCAACCTATAGACGGATAAGTTAAAAAATGTTTTTAAATGAGACCAGTTGTGACACGTCAGGGCGTCGGCTGGATTTGAACCAGCAACAGAAACACCATACCCAACCGCAGCAAGCGCCCTACCAACTGAGCTACGAAGCCACTCCAGAAGCACGGAAATTTCATATTTGGACTTGGTTACCCATGCGTCTGACTGTCTCATATGGAGTCCACCAAATGATCCAGGAGTTCGATTGCCTTGGCAGGATTGCTCAACCAGCTCACGCGTGAACGGACTCTTCACAACTGGGTATAATCTAAAATCCCAAGTCTGCTGAAAAACTAATTAGCAAGTAAATAGTGCTCATGTACAAGCCCTAAATTTTTCCCCTAAATTGGACAAACGCGATATTCCTCCATAAGCCGGATCACCTGGGATAATAGGTTCCACCAACCTTAGTTATGTACTCTAATGTTGTTACAAAAAGTGATGTAACTCATCAGAATCTATACTTGAACTTGAAGTCACTGAGGTTCTCTTTAGACGGATATTAATCCTGGGAAAAAATATCGTCATCCTCCTTACCACTAGCAGCATAGCAGCTGTTAACATCTTCACGCAATGTCTGCAGAAATATAAGAGTAGCTGGCCATAGGTTGAAGGTTACAGGACATTAAGTGACGGAACACATTGCTATTGGTTGAATACAGAAATTAAAGTAAAATACCCACATTTTGAAACTAAACATCCAAGTTGTAAATGAGGAGGAGAAAGACGGAATTCATGGGAAATCTCCGCTGCTTTCGCAGTTCCATTTGGGTAACTGTTAGTGCTACACGGAAAATTTAGCCAAACGGTACAAAATTCATATTATGGAACCTGGTTGACCACAGTACCCCACAATATCTGCAGCTGAATGCAAGGTGAGCTGCGAGAACCCATTCTGGAGGCAGAACGCAACCAACTGTTTCTAATTTATATGTCAATTCTCTTCTTGTCGTTAAGTTACCAATTGTCACTTCCCATCGTAGGTCAATGAGCTGAGAGTCTGACTAATTGCGTGCGGTGTGGTGAAGACTAGGTTGAAATAATTACTGCATTCGTCCAAATTGTTGTGTTTGAAGTATTGTATAAAAGCGCCCCATAGACACACACAATCGACAAACTTTTTTCAACCTTCTGGCTGCCGAATGGCGGAAATCATTCTGTTGGAAACAAACATTGCCAATTAGACACTCCAGTCCAACTTACATCCTCAGTTCCCAGCAATCGTTAGTTGTAACTTTTAATTAAAAGTGGTTTAATTTGGCCTTGTAGATAATACTTTTGTTTTTAAATGCGTCATCATATTAAACCTAAGTTGTTTCCCATTTCCGAACGCTACCCAAGTCTTAAGACTATGAGAACAGACTTCACGTTCCCTCGTTCGACACGAAACCTAGTATGTATACAGATCATCTTACAGTCTCTGAAATTTCATCGGTTGGTTTCAGGTTTACGTCTTTGTTGCATTATTAGAGCAGCGTTTTGCAATTTGTAGCTGCAGTTAGTATTCGAAAGGGATGGAGAGAACAGACAATACTATCTAAAATCAGTTCCTTCTGAAAATCGTCAAACAACAGAACGCTGACGTCAACCCTGTCCAGGTAGATCAATTTCCCATGTGAAGTGACAGTAAAGCATGGGTTTTCTGTGTGCTATAGATACTTGCGCAGTATTTCATCCGTCATCATCATCATCATCATCATAGACAGCAATACATCAGTGGTTCACATTGATGCTTAACTGCCACACAACCATGAAGAAGAAGAAGAAGAAACAAACCCTGTTTAAGAAGAGAGAAGATAAAAGGGAGAGGGTAGGGGACCTAACAGCTAAAAATAGCTACGTCTACATTCAAACATACAACATCAAGGCGCCTACATCTTGCAAACAAAGAACCGAGCTGTAAGTGAAAATAAGGCGTCATCAGCAAGACAGCTTCCTCACGGCTTTCACTGCCCCGCGTCATTAAGTGCACTCACTTCACAGACAACTCGATCAAACAACGACAACATTCACGCCACTGAGCTCGGTTAGCCGCCATCTCACCTAAAGTTTCAAGCCACCGACTATGTGAGTCGCGAGGGCTCCAACCCGGGAGACGAACCTGATCTACAGTGCCCAACCCCTTCGTGAACGATTTCATTTGTCTACGCCAGGTCATCATCTGTCCACCTCGCACCTTACGCCAATCGGCCGCAGCGTCGACAAACAGTGCTTGGTGTAGCAAGCGATTAGCTGGCGCCCTTAGTACAAGGCACCTAATTAAAGTAGAGCATCGCACGACGTTCCCAGATTTATTTACCCTACCCTCGATTTCAACAGTAGAGATCGATCAATCGTAGTAGTCCACAGGTACAGTTATCAGTGGTGACCAGTACTAGAAGCGGTTTTCCAAGGCCTGGCAACCAGTAAGTTGTAGTTTACGAATCCTTTTGCAGGATGAGAAACCCCGCCCTTACCTAGTATCTGATTTCAGAGCTGCAGCACGTCAACGAAGTATGATTGACGTGAAACTCATCTTTGCTGCAGGAGTTTGACTAGTTTCTGTATGGTTTTTACAAGTGTTCTTCAGTTCTTTTTTAATTAATTGGACCTTAACAAATTCCCTTCGATTGGCGGGGAAATCCATATATACGGTGACGTTCGATTCTCACTTCTCCAAATTCACAGTTTCCTGAAATGTGTTACATCACTGTTTGATTTTTAGTATCTGCCCCGAACTAATGTTTGGTATTTGAATGTTATAATTACAAGTTATAGAAACATGGCAACTTGTCAGCAGTTTCAACTCATGATCGGTTGACACGATTTACGTAGTTTTCACCACCCAACATGGCTAACAGTATACTCGATCATAATCAACTAAACCTCTTAATAGATGGATGTAGTTCGTGAACTTCAGTTAAACTGTATACGCATCACGATACACTCATCCAACCTGATATTGGTATTGACGAATACTGTTTTGGCGTTGATATTTTGTTATAAGCCTTACCACATGGCCAGTGCCTTTAAGTGTTAATAAATCACATGTCAGATGCTTGGTACACAATAAAGATACCTATGGATTTCTGAGTCAAATCGAATAACTAACCCTAATGCGAGACGTGACATCCATGATAGTTTAGAAGGAAGATCTATCAAACATTCGTACTAATAACAAAGACTCTGTGAATAAGGTCGGAAAGCTGTAACTCAGTACGAAACGGAAATCGGTATCAAGACGAGTCAGGATCTGTTTCAACCCTCCACTCAATCATTCAAAATTTTGAAGAGTTTTAAGTTGATCAAATCTCCTACACATACTAAGTGGGCAGGTGCTTCCTAGTTGAGAAGTGTGTTCCATCACACTCGGATTGTTGTGGAGGCTGAATGCTTTAAAGCGGTGAAAGATTGATAGACTGCGGTATATTCTGGTGAAACTGTTCACGGTGCACGATCCAAACTGTATCCAACATTAAAACAGAAAACCTACAACATGTTACAATAAATCACACCAATTAAAATGTATCTACTCGTAAAACATCCGCATTATTTACTGGGAAAACATTATAAATACAAGAGTCTAGGTACTTACAGGAAACTGCAAAAATGGCTGCTGTAGAAAGTCGAAGATTCGAATGTTACAACCAGAGATCGCTCAAAGGATAGTCTTTGAAAGAGCCATGGTGTGTAAACAAGACGATGACCTACTGCATTATGTTAGCCACCTTGTATACTTGAACCGAGTTTAATGAGGAATAACTAGGCTTGGTAGCGCAGTTAGTATAGAAACAAAGCCAGCAGAATTGACGGAGTCTGATGAACAGCTACAGTATTCCGAGTCTTTAGCTTGGCAGAAAGACTCGATCCAACTGACATTATTGAATGCCTTGTCAACAATAAATTGAACAAATTGTACTGTATACATCTTAGGATATCAAAGATTGCTGCAAGGTTGAAAACCAGCTTCGACCTATCGCGTTCACCCGTTGGGGGTTAAAGCGCCCTTTAGAAACTGCGAGAACACATGTTGCAGCAAGAAAGCTAGCAACTTCAACCATGTCAACACCTCAAAGTGCACTCTGAAAGGAAGAGGTGCTCCGGTCTATCTGGTGAATTTTTCGTTAGTGTTTGTAGTCCAGAAAGATTTTCACTAGCTTCGCGTTTGTCACGGTTCCTGAAAAATCCCCACGTGGTATATTAAGATTATTCTGTATAAAGCAATACTAAGAATAATGTGACACAAACACCAGATATGATAAGAATATTATTATTCCCCTGCATCCCGAAAGCAGAAGGCATGTGACGATCGTTGAAAACAGACGACAGTTAAGAGCGATGCATGTTTATAAGTAAATTGGTTCTGAACAGCTGATAATAGGTAGTGTGACATTTTGAACGGTTGAGAGGAATGTCACTTTTATATAGCTCATGAATTCTGCCTGACAGTAAACTCTCTTCAGATAATCTATCTCCTAATGTCACTACATCGTAAAATATCCAGACTACAAAATGTATGCCTTTTTTTCAGTGACCAAACTGAGTAATGAACTTGTGAACTATTAGCAGTAGTAACTGTCGTGCGAACAGTGACTACAGACAACTTTTGATCAGTGGATTGGTACTGTTGATTTCGTAGCGCAAACAGAATGCGTTCCGGTAAGTGATAAAGAACCAGAAACTTGTTAGATTGCACTCTTGGGTGCAAACCAGGTTAACCGGAATATGTACATCTGATCTGAAACCTGGGGAGAAAATGACCTTGATATACCGGCCAGTTTATTTACTAATCCAGTCAATGGTATGTCTGTTTTAATAAACCTTTCGAAATGTTTTGCCTAACGCAGTTTGATTCATTTTGTTACGATAGAAACACCTTCCAGGTTATTTCAGGCCCATGGTATGGTCAGCGGCGGTTCTAACTATAGTACGTTCTGGTTAGGTTCTTGACTGCTTTTGAATGAATGGGCGAGTTATGTATTGATCATTGTATAGGCTAGTCAATTAATCTGAGGTTTAAAGCTTACAACATTCGGTATTCCTGGCATTGTTAATGAGCTTACAGGGTATTGTAAATAGTTTCATATTTCGCTTTATTTTATATACAGTCTACACCACTTTTCTTTGTACAAAATGAAAACCACTTGTTTGAATTGATTCTACTTAGCAATACACTTCTGGTGCACACGTCTCGTCTCCTTGGTGCTCCTGTTCCAGAAAGATCGTGATTACCTATAATGAGCTATTCAGCGACTGTATTTTGAACTGACTGTTCGCGTTCATATCTTTGTATTGGGATAGTCCCCTACAAGCTCTTCTAGATGAACGTCCTTAATTACACCTAGGACAACACTATTACAAACATAATTGCGGTTATTGTGAAACTATATATCAACAAACACCTCAGTAAACAGTTTTGGCATCTAACACACCGTTTTCATCATTTAAGAGACATAGACGAGTTAAATCCATTTGCGGTTCAACGACAGAACCCGTTGTTTACGATTTGCCTTCAACGAACCACAACCTGAGCTAAATTCTGTATGATTAGCAACATTGGGTTGATGATTAAGTTGTCAGGGGTCTTTATTAGATCCGATTTGGTAAAATCTGCAGAAACACAAATCTTTTGGGAAAAGACACCTTTTACAAGACCTTCGAGAAACTTTTCCTTCGGTGTAAATTTCCCGTCCAAAAGGACACTTTCAAAGCGCATGGTATTCAGTAAGTCCCGGAATTCGTCCGTTTGTTCCAGGAGACATGACTGAAATAGCCGTTGTAGTGTTTTAGTAGGTCGCATCCTGGTCTGCAGTTAAGCGCAAGTATGGAGTTTGTATGGAAAATTCAGTGATTGAATTCGCAGCATGGAAGATTAACTTAGTTCTCCGACCAAAATGTGCACGAGACAAATATAGTTTTGTGATTTACAACAGTGTTTCCAAATATCCGTGTCACTGTATGTGTTGGTTTACTTGTAATGGGTACGCATAAGAGCCAGATGCCGTTTGCTGAACTCGAAGTGTTGCCTTTCAGAATACAACCTGGCCAGATGTTTGATATTTGCATCCACTTCATCGAATTCATCATCGGTCAAATGGAACCTTCCAGGTGGAGAACCAGTTCGTTCACGTTCTCGGATCAGTACTGTTTTCACCGGTGGGAGAATTCCTGCGGGGACGTAGATATCACGGAAACTGTGCGCTCGTCTCAGGTTGCCGGTATAAACTAAGAATGTTACGTCTGTCTGTTCGGAAAATGCGACGCTGGCATTATCTAGTGGGGAGAGATCCAAACAGGGACGTCTTCTGGTCTTGCATGAATAAGGCACATTTGGTTTTCGACCTGCAACAGAGAAAATGCGTGAGTTTGGGATGGATGAAAAAATGATCTGATCATTTGATCAATTGATTCTTCATCCTCACATGGTTTTGTAAGCCATTCAAACTGTAATCGATTCAGTCTGAAGCTGAGTTGTATTGCCTTCAATGTGGTTGTGAAATGACCCAGCATATTCACTGTCGCGTATGTTTATACCGTTTGAAAGTGAGCAACTTGTGTCTGAGTTTTTGAAAGACCCGGAAGAAATGGACATAGTCGCTGTATTGTATTGTGCGAAGTACCGTCAATTTCAGTGAAATAGTTTGTTGCTAATCATAATATGCTATCTACTGGTTACTAAACTGCCTACGGCTATGCACAGAAAGAATATTAAGCCTTTGTCCACCTACCAGGTTATCCGACGTGAAAAATGAATCGATTAAAAGTCAGTATTTGTGTGTAGTAACGTGAGTGGCATCTGCTACAATTTCATGTGCATATTCAACCGGATTAACAATTATGTGAAGTCTAATATTATTGTATAAGTTTTTGGTGGGTATCGGCTGAAACATTAGAATTATTCCATAACGGTAATTTTCACCATACATAAATTTTCAGCTATAAACTCTATTCCAAACCATAATACGGTTCGAGCTGGCACTGCCAATGTTAGTGATTCTCGAAGTAAAAAGATGATGACTAAACACAAGTGTATGAAGAAGGAAAACCAACCAATAGCAGTGGAACTCCATGGGAAAGAACAGTGAACAACATTAGGAGCAAATACTCGTCACTGACTTTAACATAATATGACCTCCAGGAGCGCTTCCGACTAGCAGGTAATGAGCCATCCATTCTGGCGTATAATATCCACCAACATCGCTCAACACAACAATCAAGACATTCAAGACCAGTGTCCACTCAATCACTTGACAGCCGTATGGCATTTTCCAACTGTTAGTGGCCTCACTGAACAATAGGCGATAAAACAGAAGCTGAAGGATTACTAAAGAGAAAGATGACATCTGGAAGCTAAAAACTAGCTCAGCTTTCTAAACAGTATTTCAGTAGTGAACGTGAGAAAACTAGGAAGAATTCTCCCTAAAATACATTATATCCATCAACTCCACGGAGCTTTGTTTGAAATAAGGTTGCGGAATACACAAGTGACACATGTGCAAGGTGTGTAATAAGTTATAGTCTGTAAGTCATCGTTGTATTGTTGAAGCGCTTTTGTTTGTTTTTGTCCCGATTCAGTCTCAAACTATAAACTGTTGAAAATTGTTCTACTCTCAAAAGAATCGTTTATGCTGATTTTCCCCAACCGATATATATTTAATACGGACTTCATCAGACTTCTGGGTTGTGAATGAAGAAGACGGTTAAACCTTACATTGGATGTGCGGAGTGCCATCCTTAATTCGAACTGAATAAAACCATGCACATGGCTTAGTATTCTCTTCACAAGGTACAAGACGACAGCATACACATCCAATGACCTAAACTGCTGGCAAGTGAGCTTTAAACTTTCCAAAATGGCTATAAATGTACTTCTCTCTCATGTTAGTTAAGTTGAAATGGTCCAACATTCCTTGAAAAGCCTAAGCCGCAATAGCGGATTACATATTTCTGTTACTGCTTATTTTAAAGAATATGCAACATTCCTGTTCCAAAGTAAACCCCAACAATCGTTCAAGTTTTCGCTACAAGAAGACCATGCCATTTGAACAATGCGAATAACCGACGAAATTTGCCGCTATGATAACGAAATTGGTCAAACTGACTACGTCCTCTGGACAAAACAGTAGCCTGTTAAAATCAAGTGGCCAGGCATCAGGTTTGTCTGTTCTAGTTGAACGACCTAGTTACTATGGTACTTCGTGCAAAAGTACAAATCAAAGAACACTGTTGAGTGTATGAAAGCTCCGTTTTCTCTAGTATCAAACTAGAAACTTGATGAATTAGCACCCGTAGAACTAAGGATTAGGAAGTAGTATTCTCAAGAAGACAAACAAGGACGGTAAAACTGTGCTGTCTGCCGTAAGTTTCTGTGGTACGAATCAATCGATGATTGTGGTTTTAATGTAGTACAAAACCGGCACAATCTAAATCTATGCCCAGCTCAAACTGACCTAAAGGTTATGTCTTCACTTATAGCCACTGTACTTCTGTCTACAAGCACTTGCGGAATACACACTCGCTTATGGTAAATGCAACATTTTGTTGTTGCCGTTGTCTTTTCGGAAACATTTTTTAATGTGAACTTTAGTGAATACCCGTCATTTGTTTGGACATCAGCTACCAGTTATTGATAATGTACATGAGCTGTGCAGAGCTTAGGACTTCACTTAGTGATCACTGGGCTCCTCTTTTCCCACTGGATAAAGTTGGTATTAAAGAGACCAGTTAGATCGTACATTACATAACACATTATTTGAACATGTAAAGTTCACCGTCATCTATTGCAAATAGCTGCTCTTTTGGGTGTGTACATTCACATCTTGATATACATCGTCAAACTTTGGTTTTTGTCGACTAGTGTGCATAGAGCGTTGGGAGTGTGTTGAATCGGTTGGATTAATGAAAGTCACCTCCATCGCTGAATAAAAAATGATGTTCAGATGAATGTCTACATGAGCAGTCAGCAATGAATCACGTGTATAAACAACACATTGCCCTAGCCAATATGAGTGACGGCATACTTTTTCTGTGTTTTTGTATACAAAAGGATAGATTTTAGTGAGGATCATTGAGCGACAGTACTCCTGAGTTTTGATCCTACAGCAATTACTTGGCAGGATCAATCAAATGTTCATTGCCAAAAGAGGCCTAATGATAAACGAAGTCAAAGCTCATGTTACTATGCCTAAAGTTGAGCGGTTTCGTCTCAGTGTTTGAGTCAGCCACCTCAGAATGCAGTCAACAGTACGCTGTACAAATGTTATAACATCTTGGTGAAATAGTTGAAAGCAAAACTGAAGGCGTACTGACAGACTACATGCGAAGAAGACAGATCAAATTAACATTTCTGTCTGACATGAAGGTTCGCCCTTTGGTGGATTTTACCAGCCGTAACTCGGCAGACGAATATTTACAGTATACTGACGAATATATCGTCATTAAACTTCTTGGTCACATGACTTCCATTGAACGGCAAACGTAATAAAGCCTCCTCTCCCTTGGCAATCAAATACGAAATCTTTCTTTTTTTCTGTCTAGTCTGGTTAAAAAGCATTTTTAAATGCCAGTTTGCCATGACAGTTTAAGTTGATTAAGGACTTTTATTACTGCGTTCTATTCGGTATTCTGTCACCTATTTAAAACTCTGACGACATTGCTTTGCCGAAAAACCAGATACAACTCGGTATATTGTATCCAGTTTGCCCTAGACTAGTTTTGGGTGGACTGAAGAGGTCTGGAATTCTGAGACTACCGATGCTATAATAATCAGTCATGTTTTACACTAACTGAATGATCTGAGCTCTTGCAGTTCGTACACATTGTGCGGAAGATTCATTCTTGTGCGGTCGCGTACTGTGACGGAAGCACAAACTGAGTTGAAATTTACTCCACAGTCAATGATTTATTCTGAAATGGCTGTAGAGGTTGTTCACACTTGAGGTAGATGGATTTCCGACAATAGGGGAATTGAATAGAGAAACCGTTTAAATGAGCGACAAAGGACGGGTGATTATTAGCAGCAAACAATACCAGTCAAATTAACCAATCAGATGGAAATGAACAGGACATCTGAGCAGAAACGCTACTGCATCGTGCGTGAAGTTTTGAATGGAGTTTTTAACTAGTGGATTGTGAATGTACATCAGACTACAAAAAAAACCTGTAGGAATGAGTTCCTTTGCTAGGTGCTACTTTGTCATTCTGTTTATAGATTGTTCTATGGGGTTTTCGGTCGTAATTAACCCCGAACATTTAATTTGATTGTTAGTTTCGTTAGACGTACTTGAAATTTTGGAATTTGCACAGTATTACTAATAAGTAGTTTGGCGGAATTGTGATCTTAGATGAGACCCAATTGTGAAAAGGCAGGGCTTCGGCTGGATTCGAAACAGCGACAGAAACAACGTGCCTCAACGCGGCAAGCGCTGTACCAGCTGAGCTACGAAACCACGCCAGGAGCTTGAAAATTTTCACAGCAGTTTGGCTGCCTCATGCGGCGAGGAAACCTGCGTTAAATTTGTCACACTACGGAAACGTTTCAGTTATTCCTGTAGTCTGAAAGAAAGGAAGGACCCTAGACGTTTATACTGATTTCCATGAGATAATGTTCGAGTTCTCGTACGCCCCAAGCTGGTTGCCACAAGTCCACAGTTTGTTTGTGAACGCATGTAATTTGATAAAGTTTTTCAACAACGTTTAAATCACAATGTTAACGGAACCTGCAACACCTTAAATACACTGCTATAACGGTTACGAACGACAAAGCCAACAAAAGACTATGAATGAAGTAAGTAATTACACTGGCAATTGAACCATGAAACGCACTTCTTCATAAAATAAATGCTGACGAGTATTGTTTGAATACATCTAACACTGGGCTTTTTTTCATTGTTATCTGGCTACTACGGAACGAGGTACATTCAGTAAGTTTTTATGATAGCAATTTATTTAGAAATCCTTCGACTTCATTCTCCCCTCGGTTTGTTAACACTTTCTACATATTGTAAATCTGGTGATAAGTTTACCTGGTTTAGATGTTTCAAGAAATTAAAGTGTTTATTAAGTTATTTAAAAAATGACTGATAGTGAGTAATTATTTTCAGCAACCCATTATACCTTTAAAGTTCCTTCATGAAGTTCACTCTACTCATGGTCGCATGATCCATCTGAATTTTCGTATTCCATCCGACCAAATTAAAACAGAAGGTTTAACACAGTAGTTGAGTCAACCGTATCAGGGATGGTTTTGTTCATTGTGATTGACATCAGTGCTTAGTTACCAAATAATCTTTGGAGGCTATACAGAGCGAAGGTGACAGCCAAATTGGAAACCCACGTGTCTAATTTTGTATATGAATAACAACGTGTATGTATACAAAGCTTGCACTCGCAAGCAAAAGTAAAATAACATCTGCATATTAGCTTTTTACGGTTCACGCTGATCCACTTGGGTAAATGGTTTGCATTCATGGGCAGGTAAATCAATTGCCATGTTTTTCAGCATGCGGAGTAATTGTTGTGTGTTAATTTCAATAGAATTTTTAGTATTATATTCAGTAATGAACCATTTGCGTTCTCAAGAAAAAAATTCGTAGAAGAAACTACAGGAATTTTTTTGTGCTGCCGGTATCATGACACAATTAGGTTCTGTACCATCATAACGTTGATTTGAATTCTCCAGTTGATTGTGGAAAATGTAACCGTTCCGAACCTCTTAGTGATTCTCCTTTCCCTTAGCACATACAGATTTGATGAGTGGTGGAGTAGTCAATTCGGGAGCAAACGTATTGGGCTGGTGATTTTAATCATAAACATAAGCAACTCAATTATATCATTTTATCAGTGACGATGAGTTCGGAACTGGTGACCGATCCAATAAGAACTTCGGTTAGTAACGCAAACAGTGGCTGATTCAAATCTGTCCTAGAGTACGTTTACATAACGAGTACAAAAGATGACTATACCGCTCAATGAGCGTAGACCTCAATGTGAGCAATAGGCAATATTGCGCAATAATGATCAGTTGAACAACTTGAGGGCGAACATTTCTCACTCATGAACCAACTGACTACGTCGCTTTTATCAATAAGTACGAATAGTTAGTAACCCTCAACTCACCAGTTATGTGATATTGTAGAATAGATATGATTTCGTCTGTTTTCAGAGTTCCACTTTCAACTACGTGAGTAGCAAATTCATGTGGTAAAATTGTGGGAAATCGAATTTTTGCGAAGTTGTGATTGCCCAGAGCGATACGCTGGTTCATCGCTGTCACGGGAATACCGATGCGCTCACATTCGTTCTCGGCCCAATGCATAACTTGATCAAACAATTCAATCTCTCGAATATTGAGAACATCTTGATGCAATATTTGCACAATCAAGTCTCGATGCACGTCCTTGAATTCTTCCCGTTTGAGCACTTCGAACGTGTCGTTAATGATCAGTCTCATGCACAAATTTCGTAATCGCGGTTCGTTAAAATCAAAGCTTGCTTTGAGGAGCTTAAGAACGTGCTCTACACAAACGTTGTTTTCCAAGTAGTTCACACACGCCCTGCCCAAATCGTAGAAGCAGTATTTCCGAGCGGCGTATAAAGTTCGCAGTGTACCCACAACGCCGGTGAAGACCATTTCGTCGTAGTAGATATATCTGCAAATCATCGGGTCACATGACAATCGACCATTATCGGACTGAAGGATTTGACAACACGCCGTAAATACAATTGCATACTTTTTATTGATTACCAAGGTGTTTCAAATGTAAAGTACTTGACTGAGTGACCTAGAGCACAAGCAGTGCACTCCGACCTCCACTTTAGCTGAACACAGTAGCAACCTGGAAATTTAATACCAACAACTTGGACTGATTCGATCATAATTTTAGGGTAACTACTAGACAAAGTCAGGTGGAATGACAAATAAAGGTTTCTGATATTTGAAGATGGGAAAACTTATGACTGACTCAATCAAACACATAAGCGGGCTTCGCAGATACAACTCACTGAGTTTGAACGAGTTAAATGAAATCCGATCGGCCGAAACGAAGAGAGACCTATTAGCCACAACCAAAAGTGAGCTTTGCTAAGAATAAATCGTCTATTTTTGAGTTTTTTAAGGGTGATACCTTCTTGACTTATAAAATACTGATAAACGCTAACAAGGTTAGGTTCACAATCTTTGCATATGTACTCCTTAAACTATGCGCCACTTACTTTTTTGTGTTGCTGCTCTCTCAATGTACTAAATTGTATGTAACATACATTTACCGTATGCATGTCTGTTATTGAAATTTATTTTATAAAAATGAAATCTTAAGATAGTTAGAGGAAATGCAATAAACACTCCCTGACTGATTATGCAGTCAAACATGAGCTGAAGTTAACCTGGGGGCACGAGACACTGTTAAGATGGTGGAGTTTTCGGTGGATTCCATAAAGCTACAAAGCGCTTCACATTTGTCTGAGATGTATTTCATCAACAAGGGTAGAATATGATTTCAATCTTTCACAGATCGTATTGTTTACCGACCGGATTTTGTTCCTCGAGAAAGACGTCGGTAGGATGCAAAAATAAACGTCACTGCTAATCAGGGAAAAAACTGTGATATTTTGAGCAAATACACACTCTATCTGACTGGGTCCTTTACGGTGGTTTACCAAGTCCTGATCAGCAACTTAACACCCCCGTTTTGCAACGATTAAAACCAATGCAGTTTACTTGTGCAATCTACAGGGATTTGCTTGCGTCTTTCGGTTACCGCAGTTGGCGCTTAACCTAGACTCTCTCCAAAAACCACAAACAAATTGTCTAGGTCGTTGGGGTCTTTACAAATAAAACCTTAAGTGCCACTTCTATGTTGCGTTTGCAGTTAAGTATTTGTTTTCAGACTAAAATTTCATAGTGACCGAGTCACGAGTTTGTAAAAATGACGATTACCTTCATTTGTCGATCAAATTATGCAACTACTGGGACCACATCCTGTTGTTGCTATGTGTCTTAAACTGACGATTTGCTATTACCGACATTGCTGAATTCATCTAGTTATTTCTTTTTACAGTATTATCAGATAGGTTTGCATACACCGTATTGTGACTTAGAGCACTATTTTTGTTCGTTTTAAACAAAAGTTCTATTTTTTAATAGTAGGTAAAGCAAAAGAGACTTCTGTCCGATTATTAACATTGACTGAAGTCAAACTCAAAACAGAGACATCAAATGCCTGTACTCTTACATGCTAAACAAGGATCCCTAATGGCTGCTTTGTAAATAACCTGTTCCAATCTGGCCTTTTATTTAAAAAGTCCACTCGCAGTCATTTACGTGAATGTAGGGTTCGCTACTATCTAATGTAAAACAAGGCTACATTCTTAAACCATATTCACAGTCTAAAAGATCCGCGATTTACAGTTCGGACCGCAGACTAGTTGTCATGTTGAACCAACTTACATTGGCAAAAATATGTTGAATGTTGTTAGACACTGTCAAAATAAATACAAACTGAACATCAATCATAACTTCTCACACCTATCTCATCTCCATAGTCTCTCCAGTAAGTCCATTTTGAAAATAAGCACAATACTAAAGTTTCACTGTTGTTACTGCTCGTCTATAAGGCGTGATTCGGTCGTGCCTATTGTGAAGGCAATGTTGCAGTGATCAACAAGATTGATAAATGAAAGCGTGGCCAAAGTACTAGATTTGGCCTTGGTAAGGATGTGCATTACTGACAAACTCTAACAAGAACGAAAGTCGAGTCTAATGCTTGTTTTCAAAAGAAACTGGTTGATAAGTCTATGGGGGAAGCGTCAGCTACGATTAGGTGTGAATGATGTTAAGTATCTGTGAAAAACCAAAACCGATAACTTAAAATAAGTGTAAGTATAGGTTGTTTGATTAAAAAGACTGCTTGCAAGATCCCCGCACGAATTCACCTTAACCAATCATCGTTACTCCATCAGCCGGTGAGATAATTTCATAGCTATTTTTGGAATGAACATCATGTTGCAACATTGTCACTTGCCTGAAGGGTGCAGCCAGACTTCTAAGATTGGCTAATTTTGTTTCTACTGAATATCCTACTTCGTGTAGATTTGTTGGGTGATAAATGGTATGGTTCCGTTGAAGATGTCACTTTATGTAGTAATGAACCTGCAAAATTCTGCAGTGGTTAAATCTCATCAGTCTTTGTTCGTTAAGATGAATGATGGTTGGGAGAGAGTGTTTCAGTCGGCTTGCAAAGCAACGCTTCATAAATCATTCAAGTCTTGACAACTGCAATCAGTATGTTAGACAGGTCAACCATGTCAGATATGAAGCCTATAAATCAATCACCGCGCCCTTTGAATAAGTTTTATTTGATTAGGTAGAATGCAGCAATTAATCGTATTGCGGATTGTTGGCATTTTTATGAAAACTGAAAGGCTCATCACAGCGTAGCCTCTTTAAATTCGGAAAATCGTTTTAGTTTATCTTCTTTTATTGTCAAGAGGTTTAGTTAACTGAACACAATGCATACACATACGCTACCTGGATAGCAGTCAACAATCAGCCATCGTGACCAGGGCTTGCGCATTTTTTGGACGCTATGGAAGGCCTATGTGGTGAGCGCGATGCTAGCGGCTTGTACCAAGGTTGATCCACATTATCGGTGGAGACCTCGTAACTCCTTACTTCCGGTAGATGAAGAAATTCACTCGAGCCTGCTGTAAGACCAAGTAACCTAGATTTCCTGGTTTCTCTCCATGCTTTTTATTCCGGTTGCAGTCAATGTGAGTAAAACTCGTGGCCAAAACGTCACAATCGACCAGTGAGTCTGTGAGTCTACGTCCCATGAATAGTCAGTGATAGGCTGATCCGAAAATGATGTCGCCTATGCACGTCCAGTAACTTTTTTCAGGCCTGCTTCGTAGCTTAGACATTATGCAAGAGAGGCGTGGAAAGAAGTGTGCGGAATTTCAATGATGAAATCAACTCAGATTCTAGACCCAGGCTTTCCGCAGGTGTACATGATAATGGATGATGAGACATTTTTACATTTGGTGATTTCTTCTGTTTAAGAATTTTGGCCAGCCTGAGTATCAGTTTGGAGCCAAGTGCATCAACCTGGCGATCAAATCCAACATTATTATCTAATATGTTCGATTATTACTAAGACTTTCCGAGATATCCAGAAATGTGCTGGCTTTTATTCCCAACAAGTCTGTACCTGCCTGAAAAAGACCTGTCTTCAATAACATAAAAGGGAATGCATCAGTGATTAATAGAAAAACGTTGCTGCAATTCAACCAGTCGACAATGCGTTTGAATGTATTTTCTGGTTGCGTTCATTCGAATACACAACACATTGAGATGAATATACTAAAGATACAGCGTCCTACATGACTCAGCAGGGAAGGTTCACTGCCGTACGATATGCAAAATCATGTGTTGGCTTTAAAAGTGTCGGACTGTCGAAACTGACGCACAAGCCGTCAATCTTACTGGAGTGGTCTTCACTATACAGGAAAATTTACAGGAAAATCAACATTCCTGGAAATCGAGAAGGCGTTATGGACTTCCATATCCTAACTGAAAGGCACAGCTTTTGCGCTCACAGTTAGATAAACAGGTTTACTGAGAACTTCACTTGTTAGTCTAATTACAAATCTGATTCGTAATAGCCTGTACTTATTATCTCAATTCGGTGAGAAGAGAGCCTAGAAACCTCGAATAGTTTCTAGTTTTAGATTGTACTAATAGGTATCATATTCTACATACCAGTAAAAACTGACAGAAAATGTACTAACCTCAACAGACGATAAAATCCCAGTGGATGTACATCGTGCACCCGAATGGTGTCAGCTCCAACAACAATATCTCTGTAGAAATCAACCACTGCTTCAGCAGATGTTGTTGGACTGCTTTTTCCAGCTTTGGGACTCGTTTTACCACCCTTACCCGGACTGCCTTTTTTAGGGCTTGCTCCCTTACCGGCACTTTTAGATTTGGGACTCTTCTTAGGACTTCCCTTGGGACTTTTTTTGTCGGAACCTTTTTTATCCGGGCTCCCACGAGCTGGACTGCTCTTTTTCTCAGTTTTCTCAGGACTCTTTTTGGATTTGGCTGCTCCAGCATTTTGGATGGCTAGTTCCATTTCACGTTCTTCCTCTCGCAGTTTACGAGCTTCTTCTTCACGCTCTTTTATACGAGCTGATTTCCACTCGTCACATTCAGTGAACAGTTTCTCAAAAATTGGACTTTCAGCGGCTAACATGCACTTATGTGCACTGATGGTAGACTGTACGTGATCGGGCCCAACTAGAAAATCCACATCTGTTTTTAGCTTTGTTTCTAGCAGGAAACGCATCCGCCGATGCATCACTCCCTCCGGGACTGGAACCAACAGTTCTTCCTCTTCTGTAGGTGGTTCCGGAATATTACCTTTTTTGTCAACCTCCGTTTTGGGACTTTTCTTCGGTTTCCCCGGACTTTTTTTACCCGGGCTACCTTTTTTGGAGCTAGTCGACTTGGGACTCGGCATTCTGTGATGCTTTTATTGAGTAGACTACTTCAAAGATATGAGCGAGACACCGGACCTCTCTGCATAATTCCTGTTGCACTAAGGCGTTTTAAAATCGCATAGGTTGGGATAGAATCAATATAAGATCTGATCGATTAAAACAACACAGTCATATGACGCTTTCTAATAGCGCTTACAATTGACCTATTTACTATAACCAAACTCATAATATTGTAATGTTTGCACTTACATTTGTCCGAATAAATGGATAAATATAACCATTTCAGTCTTTTAGCTGTGTTCAAAGTTTCAAATAAACTAAACAAATTACTTCCGGTTGACATAGCTAACTTAATTTCATTTACAGGTATGATATCCTTGATTTTGTATCTATAGTTCTAGACGTGTATTTTTGCAGTATGATCAAGCATTTGTCTTTTTTCGGTTCTCTCTTAGGTCTTGCTTTTAACTGTGTGGTTGTTTGAAATTTTAGCGTCGTTCTGAGCAATGGTGTTGCTCTCTCCAATTGTGAAATCCTTATATGGTTTATGTTTGGCATGATTTTCACTCTGTTTTTTATGGCATTTTAACATCGTTGTGAGCTATTGATATACCACTGTATATGATAACGATGATGTTGATGCGCTCAGCCAGTATGACGGTGTTTGCAAGCAGCCAAAAACTAAAAGCAGTTTCGTAATCCCCCTTTATTGTGGAATGGCTTAATGATAAAACAGTCACATTCATTTTATCGGTGCCCATCACATAAAAGTTTCCAACGCCGTTTTAACTTCAACGCAAGTCGATGATATACTGCTGTCTTTGACTGAGATTGTGCTAATCCAGCGGAGGACCAACCGTATCATTAGGCTTCAGTTCTTGGACAAGAATGCCATTTACATTCTCATACTTGCAAGTAAGCGTTGACTCCGTGAACCGATCTGTACTGTTCAGGTGGCAAGACATAAAGTATGTCGATGAGTCATGGTGGTAATTTAACTGTCGGCAAAACCCGAACTCTATTCTGATTTGATAACTCACACCGAGTAAAAAGCACGGCTAACAGTTCTCTCGTTTTTCACATGATCTGATTCGAAGCAATTTGGTTGCACTTCTGCTCACATGTTTATTGTTTTCTGAAACATTCGAATTAAACTAATTTAAATCCTCGAAACTCTATCGAAGGTTTAAACCCTGCTCACTTGGTTCAATGAAAACTAACTTCAACCTAACTGAGAAATCCTGCTCGCGGGGTTATCGATTGGACTAAACAGCGATTCTGTTCACTCTGCTTTCGAACTGGTCAGTAAGGTTGAACACTGTTCACAGAAGTTTGTGGTTGAGAGTTTAGACTTGATTATTTGGTTTTGCCCACTGTGTGGTTACTGGCTTTGGGATTACCACGCAGGTTTCACACGCACCAGGATCAGAATGTAAATTCCGACCCGAACGGGGATATTTTCTATTGTTGAGCTCTAACAAAATCGAAACCCGAGTCCAGTGATTTCTTTTTCAAGTAGGTCAGCCGAAAGGCTTACCTGAATATGAAGGCTGCGGTCAAGCGTGGGGATTGTTAAGTCTGAAAGAACCTATATCCCATAACGTCTATTAAACACTCATTATGTTAAGTAAGATGGTATGAGCAGCAGGGTTTGTGACCGAAGTTTATCGGAAGCGCATGACCGGTTTTGTATTTGTTATCGCCCGTCAACTGTGGGTGCCAGGAGAACTTGGACCCTATATATAGGATCCATTAATTCGGAGACAACCAACACAAGTAGTTCGCAAATGAACAAATAATTTCCGATACTCATTCTTGGCGTTTATTTTAGCGAAACTGTCGGTGTTGCACTGACTGGTAATCTAGTAGATGTCGGATGTACAGTTTATGGATGTTTGTTCCTTTCTACATTGGCTGTTCCTTTCTCCGGCATTATCTACAGACTTTTCTGTTTGGTTCTGGAAATTGACATCTGTGGCCTAGCTGCCGACAGTTACTGGCACTGAGAGATCACTTTCAGGATACTGCATTATATCAAAACAACTTGATGCCTACGATAACTTCACAAACAAAGCTTTATTTTTCTGGTTACTTCCATTGAATTTCCTTTCGTTTCGCATCAAATTCAGCCACTGATTTTGACGTATCCTCTTCAAAACTCAAAACTGTTTTCACTTTGTTGAAGTCGTTTATCTGATGGCATTGAAGTTTAATCATTCGGGAGAAGACAGCAACTTGATTTGACTTGATATAAAATGTGCGATTCACACTGACTTAAACATTTTTAACTTGCTGACCTCAGTGATTAAGCTTCGGCTCGAAGCCCGGTCGACTGATCTATAAGTTGCCGATGGGTAGTAGTGGATTTTGGATTTTTCACATATACTGAACATCACCAAAAAGTGATTGTAGCTATCGCATTCCCATAGACTTTCCATCAGTAATCAAAATACCGCTCAACAAGTTAATGGTTTATGTGATTTCAGTTTGCAGAGAAGTCCTAGTCGAGGGGTCACCGATTGGAGCCAACAAACATTAAGTGTGTCTGCTATCGAAACGATCGGTCAACCTGATCATTACTCACAAGTGAAAGTGGTTGAGCGTTCACATATGCGAATTCGGTCATGCCTAATGTGAGGTCAATGGCGCAGTGGTGAACGCGGTTGTCTCGTGAAAGCTTGGCCGGAGTTTTAGTCCCGGCAGTGGCAAGGACATGGAGTACTGACGAGGTCCAATGAGAGCGGAACTTGAGTCTATTGGTTCTTTTGGAAGCGGGCCGACTGGACAGTCTATGGAAGGGTAACAGCTGCAATCAATTGTGGGTGATGTTCAACCTGTATGCAAATTTGTTTACCAACGAACTGAGAAAATTCGTTCCCATCGTTTACATTCCTCATTTTTTTCCACTAACCTGACACTTGTTCCAACCATCTCACCCACCCTGTTTTGTTTTATTGAACTAATGTATCATTAAATGTCCGCGGCACGAGTGGCCATTCTTGTCCTGGTCTGTTGGAGTGACGGCTCACCTTTGACCTTGCTGGTCCTGTTGAGGAATCATTGATTTTGCTGGACGAAACCATCGTCGCGAACGATTGAGGTTTGCCTTTTGTAATCATTAATGCATTCCTTTAATAGTACCGTAGAAATTCTTGGATCCAGTCTTGTTTTCATTTTGGGGATCCGTCTTTTGGGCTACGCGTAAATCAACGATCAGAATGGTTACACTGTATGACCTACAGTTTTCAGTTATCCCTGGTGACGTGCGTTAATTTACAGGATGTCTTCTCTTTACTGATGACTTCTCTCTAACGTGACAGTTGGCATTTGCCAAAACATGCAAACTTTATAATGTGTCTCTAGTGAAGTTTTCATATTAATGTTGAATCCTTTCTAATCAACAAACAAACAGAGATAAACTTATAACCAAAAGTTTTGTATCTTTATTCCATACAGTACCAGCAATGTTTAAATAAAGCTTAAAATGTGCGATCACTTTCCTGTTCGACTGTCCCAACAATGGAATGTGGGCATTTGAACCGATGGCACGCTAGTTAGGTCATAGGTCATGCCAGTGGACAACATTATCATCGACCGTGAACATTCACTTGGAACAAAGCATATTTTAGTGCACGGCGCACTAAGTCGTTTTCCCCAAGTAAGAATTAACCAGACGCGAAATAGAAAAGGCCGTTGAGAGAAGAGACCGAATATTTATTACTCGAAATATACAATGGGTCTCTTATAGCGCTA
>JTDE01002732.1:25292-47911 GCA_014338405.1 Paragonimus skrjabini miyazakii | reverse complement strand
TTGCTGAGTAAGGCTAGCTACTTGAGCAGTCAAAGTGGCAATCGCGCCCTGACTACTCGAAGCGAGTTGGGAAACTGTGGTTCCGTATGTTTCCCCAATCCGGTCGGGTGTGTCGGCTAAAATTGGCAGGGTTGCAGACGGGTTTGCGCTCTTTAAGAAGAGCCTCTTCTACCTGTGTCGTACCCGCTAACCGTTGCATGTGACGAAGGAGCTGCGATAGTTTATGGTCACCGAGCTCAGTCGCACTTAAAAGCTGAGAAATACGTTGGCGGTCTGACAAACCAACGCGCTTAATTACGGCTAGTTTGAGTTGCTCGTAAGGTTTCGTGGAGTCCGGTAACTCCAGAATATCGTCCACCTCGTCAATGACGTGAGGTGGCAGTGCCGCAACTACGTGGTGGAAACGGGCTAGCTCTAAACTAATTTGTCGTAACGCAAACGTGGCTTCTAACTGGGCAAACCACGACTTAGGATTGTTCTCTCGGAATGATGCGAATGGCACGGCTAGTGAACTGACCGAAGCGTCTGGCAAAACGTGAGGTTGAGCATCCATAATAGCGGAATGGGTAACGAATCGAGTCAAAAACGAGTACGAATAAGGCAGAAATAGTAACTCACAGTTATACAAAAGATATACCTGCGGAAAAAAATTATTCGAACAAGCTCACCAATTTGTAGTGAACCGAAACAACGATTCCGAAGAAAATCGATTAGGGTACGAGCTCACCAATTTACAGTGAACCAAAACAAAAATGCTGAAAAAAGAATACCACTCGGGCTCACCAATTTACAGTGAACCGACACAAAAATTCTGGAAGAAAACTGATTACAACACGGGCTCACCAATTTAGTGCACGGCGCACTAAGTCGTTTTCCCCAGGTAAGAATTAACCAGACGCGAAATAGAAAAGGCCGTTGAGAGAAGAGACCGAATATTTATTACTCGAAATATACAATGGGTCTCTTATAGCGCTAGAAATGGCACCGACACGTAAGTTAGCTAGAGAAGCTAGAGACCGGCCGTCAACGAGCGATTAAACCGGAAGTGTGTGACACGCGTGTGCGTTCCGGTTCGCGCTGTAGTCATATGGCATGCAGACAAACAATCGGACAACATGCATCATGCGAACTTTCTTAATAGCCTAGGTACAATATGCAACTATGAGTTTTGGAACTATTTTACACATCATACCGCAGGCAGGCAAGTGAAATCTCCAGGTCGCTACAATACTATACCCTGCGTTTGTTATCAAACGTCTAACCTATTCATCCATAGTTTGGGTGTGAAGGGTGTTGATGCTGCGCTGCGAAAATCTCTGCAGGATCGACAGTATTTTCCAGTACGTTGCGTGCTTAAAATGCATCAAGAAATGTGAAATATATGTAACGATCTTAAACCATTCTACTTTAAAAAATTTTACCCATCTTAAAGTAAGCTTACCAAACGGGTTATCTGAAACACTACGATAAACGCCGCTCCACATCATCTGTCACATACTCTGTATTTTTCATTAGGTTCGACTGGACTGTGCAATGTTTTAACAAAGGCAAATAAACTCATTTTCTTTTGGTTGACTGAAAGCAGATCGGTCGTTGTGCCAATGATACATGCGATATCACGCCATCTGGTTCCCATTAACCCATATATTAAGCTCACAGTTTGGTTACACAAGCTTCATTTCAGTTCACGACTGACCATTGGTGTAAAATGGCAAAAGACGACGGTTCGTTTATCGAAATCACACATATCGGCCTCTATCGATTAATTCGTCTAAAAATACCCAATGAAGATATGTGAACGACAAAGTAGCGAACAAGACTTGTTTTCTGTGTTTGGATTGACCAGCACAGTCACTTTGACAGTTTCGTTCTGCTAAATCAGAGGCGAAAACTCATGTAATGTCTGACGAGTAGGGCGTTATAGATTTGCAACCCGGGCAGTTTACAAGCTCAGCTACATTTCCTACGAGAAGTATTCATACAAGATGACTATCCAATGCACTTCATACAGAAGGCGATTCAGCCGTTAGAGCATAAACTTGTCACCTTTTGTGAATAAGAAACTTGGGTTTATTATACTTCCTTCTAAGGGAGATCCAATGGCAGAGGCTATCTCAAAATAGCTCAGAAATTCAGACAAAACAACATACCCCACCGCTCAATTGTGCGTGAGTTTTCTTTCAACACCTGTTATCATGTCATATGTGAAACTTCCGTTTTCCACAACCAGCGGTTTTGTGTGCTCGTTTGTTTGCTCGTGTCGAGCATCATACATTGGTCGCACTACAAGACAATTGTCTGATTGAGTGCGTGAACATCATCCTACGTAGTTGGACACTGAGGTGATTAAAATAGTTTCAAGCGAGATTGTTTCTCATCTGATTGACTCTAATCAATCTGTCAGTAAGAAAAATGGCTTTCGGACTGTCTACCGAGTGCCAAAGTATCGATCAACATGGTGAGATTCCGAATGTTGACCGTTGCCGAGGCCATTAGTATCCGATTGCGTAACATTGCGCTCAGAAGAGGTTCGTGGGGACACTTAATCTCCCCTGTCCCACAATCATTCAGGCCCACAATTTGGAACAGTGAGTGATAACGAACACGCCGTTCATTACCTCTAATTACCAGTTTTCTGACTCACCCTAGTCACGGTTTTCAAATTTTCATGGACTGATTCTGCACAAACAGGTTGACAAGAATTGCGGTATTTTGTGATGTGAGTTTGCGGTAAAAGGACGAAAACACCATGTATTGTATTAAAATCTTCCCACTCCATTTATTCATAATTTGCATTTAGTTGCCCCTGATTGTCTTGTCTCACCGTGCTCGTCCTGTTGCCAATTCTTTTCTAGTACTCACTAAATAAATCCTTACGAAGTGACGACTTTAGACTGATCTATCAAGCACAATA
Source organism: Paragonimus skrjabini miyazakii (assembly GCA_014338405.1). Lineage (NCBI taxonomy): Eukaryota > Metazoa > Platyhelminthes > Trematoda > Plagiorchiida > Troglotrematidae > Paragonimus > Paragonimus skrjabini miyazakii. Next base: position 44,997 of record JTDE01002732.1, on the reverse strand, counting down.
CCAACTGAATGTTATCGTCATCTCAGAAGAGTCGCTGACTGTTTCCACAGTGTATATCTACGCAGTTCATAAGTTATTTTAACCTCACTCACATGCCATCTAATGTCGGATTCCATGCTAACTGGGCTTAACAGACAGATACTGCTGGAAAAGAAAGCGGTCTATGAGAACAGAACGGGGGGGGGGGGTTGTTGACATGAGTTGGTGAGTAAATTAGGGTCAGCGTCGACCCAAGAAACAATGGTGCCTGTGCATTTTTTCCAGGTTCACTTCCTGCTGACCGTACAATTGGAATTTTGTTTTGTAATTTTATTGATCATTTCCTCAGAATATCATGTTTTCGTATAAAGTGGACAATGGAATTTAGCAATAAAATTAAATTCAAGTGCGAAGCGGGTCGAACTTAACTCGACTATAGTAGAGAGCTAATGTTCCCGGCCATTTTGGATATTCTCATTTTTCGATAAAACACTTTTTAATTTTAAGTTTTACTCTATCATTTAACAATAATTTATAAGCAGTGATATCTTCAGTCCAGCTGACTGTTGACTAAATGCACTCACATTAAAGTCGGATTTCTCCAAAATTTCCGGAGCTTGCCAAACATGAATCGGCTGTTGACGCTGGTAAACTGCTGTTTTGTAAAGGCGATGTGCTGCAGTGTTTGTCTGATGACGTTAGGTTCTTTAGTTCAAACATTGGGCATCGGTATACCGTGCAAACTAGGACAACATCTGCACGTGAGAGCTCAAATTTGAGACCATGATAAATAAACGAAGTTAAAAATGATCGAGATTGTTGGGTATGTGGTTTGATGAAACTCGCATGATGCAATCGAAATTTCCAAGTTTGATAAACCTGGTGGTAATCGGATTTCTTATTCGGATTGTCTGGCATTCTTCTGACACTCGCAAGGGTAATATGAGAATTTTGAATTAGTTCATCCTCATTAGACGGCTTTGTTAAGTTTTGCCAATGAAAGCATCCGGATTTCACCGTAGAAACGGCAGTAGTTCTGCGCTTTGATTGATTTATGAACGAAGTGAGAGTTTTTGATTGCGCATTTCGCACCAGTTTCGGACACTTGACGAAGTACAGTTGGAGAAAAGCCGCAGCACTCATGTTGCAAGAAAGATAGAAGGTTAAGCGTTCTTGTACCTGTTCCAGTGGAAACATCTGTTGTTGTCCAGTGAAACGTAGATATTTAGTTAGTGGGCCGGAGATTTTTTCATAGATTCGTTTAGCAGCTACTTCTATTCGAACACCTCTGTCCCACTGGCCACCTATGAGAAATCAAAGAAAAATAACTCGATAGACCATCAACAGTTTTCGTCTTTTAACAAATTTTACTCGTTTACGCAGACAACAGTTCTTCCTGTCAAAATTCATTACTTGCCGTTATCTCTTTCTATGAGAAACATCAAATCGACAAACATTCTGCTTATCGACAGCCAAATGAGATGTGATTGGTCTGTGACTACAACCATCAACAGTATTCAATTCTACTAACAAATACTTAGTTGAGATAACGATACTAAAAAGAGAAAAAAATCGAACCACTTGATAAGCGCGCTGTTCCCTCAAGTGAACAGTTTATAGACTGTTCCAATTCGTCCACAGTACCAGCAGTGGCAAGGACATGGAGAACTGACGAGGTCTAATGAGAGCGGAACTCGAGTTTAGTTGTTCTTTTGGAAGCGGGTCGACTGGAAAGTTTATGTGAATGAGACAGCTGCGATCAGCTGTGGGTGTTGTTCAACTTGAAATTAACCAAATCCTTAACTAACATCAGTAAGCTAAGTTAACTGTTTATTTATCTGTCACGCAGTAAACACAAACCAAGCTAATTTTCCTATGATATTCAGGGCGAGATTTTACTGGCAAAACCTGGGGGCTTTCATCTACGGATAGTGGTGTCCACAAGGGCCACTGGTCTGTGTGCCCTGAAAAGTGAGTTGTAAATACAACACCATACCTTGCAGCAGGTCCAGCTCACTTGATCCACATCAATCTTAGCTATTGCATGGACGTACGTTTTTGATTGCAATCGAAACGACATTAAGTCGCTCAATCATGTCTGTGGACACAGCAGTTATGTGCTTGGAATCGTTGTAAAAGTCGGTAACTCTAGGCTGTCGCATGCGAGAAATTTAATTCCACCTGTTTCAGAACAAAACGACATTTTAACCCAATTGACTTCATATCTTGACTATTTACTCTGTGACCACACAGCGCTTACCCTCCAGTTCAACATTACTGAATGATACAGCGCACATACGGCAGCCTCCGTTAAGGTCACGTGTGATTTTCGAAGTGACCTAAAATCATCAAGGTTACTTGTTTCAACTACTAAAAACGACATGTGTTGACTGTTTTAGATGTAACAATTTTAAATGTGCGTAGTAGACACTGATCAAACAGGTCCTGAGGACAGAGATAACACCGACAGTCTCAATTTCTGCCTAGTGTCTACAGCGAATTGTAGTAGCATAGGTCTTCAGTAAAATCCCGTGTTCACTTTGACCTCAATCAGATCGTAAGTGCGATAGCTAGAAATTGGACGTTCTTCCAGAGTACGACAGTGTTATTGACTGATAGAAGGTCAATTTCATGAGATTTTTCAATTAACTACAGCCCAATTTATTTGGCGGACTGTTTGATTAGGTATAGAATACCTTAGATTATCTAGGTCCTAACATTCATTCTTAGTCGGAATGGTTACAAAGTGCCCAATCATGCACTCGGGATTTAAGCTACTAAAATGATAGAACGACTTTTATCGACAGTTTAGGCTGCACAGTGCTTTTAATACTTGCTCCGGTAATTGAATCGGCGATTCGATAATAGTCTGGAAAACAACACTGAATGCTTATCACCTTAGATATTCTTTCGACACAAGCATCAAATTTCTAACTGTTCCAGTTAGTTTCCATTTCTACTTGTTGTAGGATCATTGCAGTTTTTCAAGTTTACCGCCATCATCACAGCTTCATAAAACGCAGCTGATGTCTGCATCTTATACCAAACCCTGAACTGCACGAAGAGAATGAGAACCAAATCGATCCTTTTTAGTTCACTCAAACTTCGGTGACATTGTCGCCCATCGGTTCCAGTTCACTGGCTATGTTAAACAAGAAGATGCTATTTGACAAGTTAACGTTAACTCGAACAAGACCCTAATATGGTAGGTACTAATGCAGTGAAGTAGAGCGATCATAGCATACTACTCATACCACTGTTATTCAGCAGTAGGACCGGAGCATATATTTTGACATCGTACAAGCCACAGGAAACGTGCAGGAAGGAAAATCAGAGTGCAGCATCGCCCATAATGGTCCCTGCTACTTAATGGAACTGAGCACTGACGTCTGCGGCAACCGAGACGGTCTGTGGCGGAACACCGCGAGCAAATGAGTGGTTTTGTTTCAGGTCTTGTTTAAATACTTAACCCATGTGTGCTTTGTGGAATAAATAACCCTTGTGCCATCCGCGTTCTTGGATCACAACACTAACTCATTCGTGAGTTAGTTGTGTCATCCATCTCGTAGACTAGTGCTGATGTTAGGAGCACTAACTGGGACTGTGCAAAAAATCAGCCTGCCTCATCCTCCTAGATGGTGTTATAAAGTAGTATAAGTAGTTTGTGGTTTATGAACAAAATTCGCCGGAAGCGTACGACCGATATCAGGGTTGTTAGCACTCATCAGATGTACATATCCGGCGAATTTTGACCATACATCCTGCCATAAGAACGGCAGAAGCTGAAAGCTGTAGAAACTAACTTTTGTTGTGTCGCTGAGACACTAATCTACGGACCCATTGAGTCTGAGATAAATGGCGAAACTAACTCGGAAATGAGTTGTTTTCTACCGTGTTTTCTAGGATTACCTATGGTAATATGTATGATCGAAATTTACCGGACACGCATACCTGATGACTGGTAACAGTCTCGAAACCAGCCCTGTGTTTCCAGCGGATTTAGACCATTAAACATATTCTACTTACCTTATCAGATTTATAAGATCTTTGCATTATTCTTGTTCACGTTATAGTCTCTGATTTCACAAATCTTAGAAATGTGTACTAGTTTGTAAATTTTGGCTTTCAAGACATATATCTTTATGAAATATTTGGTCAATATTTTATTATAAGCAGATCAAATGAAAGTCAAATTGTAACACATATGTTCACTTATGATAACCTTGAAGCAGACTGCTTGTTACCACTTATTCAATCACCTAAACGGTTTGATCAGGCTGTCTAACTCTTTGTAGTAGACTAGTATGTCAACCTATGAGTAAACCAAATGAGTATTCAGCACTCATTGTTTATTGTCTACCTTGACGACATTCCGAAAATATCAGGGTCCCTATGAAACTGACAACCAGCAATCAATGAGGAATGACTATTAGGTTCATTCATGGATTGGTGTGTTTGCTTCCGGTTGCTGTGGTGACGTGTGGTCAGCTAACGGTCCCATTCAAACTGCGCATGAACGGCAGCGGCGCGGCAGAAAACACGAAAACCCAAGGTTATTGGCGGTCGACCAGGTACAGAACTTCTCGACAGTATGCGTTCTTGGTTTGCACTAGAGGTCTACCTAGCGCGTTATTGGTCGGGTTGATTTACGCGTGTTCCATCGATGTAAGTACCGTGAATAGGGTGCCAGTAGAGTGAGCATTAGTTTGGACGTCTAGATCCTGAATCGGCTTATCAAAAGTTTGCGCTATTAATCAGTTGGACTAATACCGAGGTTCAGCCATAATAGCGTCTGAATTCGTATACATTAGATTAATCAATTCTCCAAAATAGTGCATGTTTTTGCCTGGTTCTGAAAGTCCGAGTTTGTAAGTGTCGCTTACTACCAGTAATCAGACTGTATCTCGAGTTTGCATGAATTCAAACCGCGGGATAAGCTCGGTAAGGTTTGCAGCTCATTTAGGGAAACGTTACCTATGTTCTGTAATCCAAATGATCATGAGTAATCCTCGTACATAATGTTTTTTTTTGCCACGGTATATTACATTCTCGATTTCACACTCACACTAAACAGTTTACCATTACCTCGTTCGACTGTTGACATTTCCATCAGGCCGACGGTAGTCATGCAATTCTTCAACAACATATGCAGACGCAACTGTTTAATCCTGATAAGCCGGTCATAGTTTGACTGTACCCGGCTGCGTTCATTGGCGGCTTTGTGTAGCAAATGCAAATCGGATGCTTTCAAGCAAACCATCTGACAACCATCTTGGTGCTTTTCTTTTTTGGACTGGTCACGAATTTCATTCTTGCATTCGGAGTGATAAGTTGCCACACTGTTGTCGACTGTATATATTTTGTAGGAGCTTTTGTCAGTTGACTCTGTATCTGATCGTTTCAAATGACGTCGAAACATGGCTCTAGACCTGTTGCAATTAATTCGAGAAAGAGAATCTGGCACATTTGTACTGCTCGTCAAAGCTGAGCTTTGATGTGACCGATTGCTATCCGAACTCTTAGATTGTCTTGATAACCGTCGCTTTCTTCTGGCTGCTAGTGGTTCATGCACCTATGTGAAGAGAAGGACAATTTTGAAAGTGATATTGTGGGTAAAGAACGAAAATTGATTTTAGTATTCAGTTCAAAACCGAATAACTATGATTTCACGCGGACTTATTTGCGACCAACAACAAATATTTATTACAATTTACAACGAAACATTTAAGCCATAACCGACTAAAAAACTGTTCGATATTTTACCATTCGTGAACTATTGTGGTGTTTTTTAACAAAAACTACCTTTAATGTCCACCTATCATTATGTCGCAATCTCACGAAGCTTAGGGAAAGAACAATATATTGACTGGCACGTTTGTTCACATGTGAATGTTTTTCACTTTTGCGCTATTGTCTGTGTGAGCAATCCACGCCGGCCAATGTCTGTGCACTCAGCCTCTTTCGTGGCTGTGTGAACATTTATCTTAGTATGTAGTCAAACAAAGCTTTGCACATGCACACGCATACTGACTCATTCGATCAGTCTTTGGAAGGATGAGGCACCCGTTGTCTCAAGGGACAGAACTAGTTGAAAGATGTATTCCGCCTAAACAACACTAGACCGGAGATACAACAGCATGACACTAAATCAACGAGAAGAATGTAAGTGTGCATGCCCATATGGTTGATTGACAATCACGGATTAGGCGAGCGCACTACCAGGCTTTCTGTAAATAGTTTGTGTTACATGAAACTATAAAAAAAGAAACCCTATAACCAGTGCACTCCTTAAAAGGAAGTTGCTGTTCTACTGTTCCGATAAAAAGTTATCGTGGTTATTGCTAAGAACAACCTCAGAAATCTGAAAACAATTCTTTTCTAACAAGGTAAGATCTAATGAGTAATCGGGGATTTGATTAATTTCAAGTTGAACATCACCCACAATTGATCGAAGCTGTCGCATTCCTATAGACTTTTCGAAAGGGGCCGACTGGAAAGTCTATGGGGATTCGACAGCTGCGATCAATTGTGGGTGATGTTCAACTTGAAGGTAAGATCTGTCATGCGATATACATTTCATTGGTTTCCATATTATAAGTGAACAGTAAACGTAATGAATGAAACGCTGCGTGTGTAAACATAGAATAAAACAAAAGACTTAAATGGTGAATATTATCCACTACGGAGTAAATACAAATGAATCAAATCAGCTGTAAAAATTATGACGCTTTAATTTCAACACCCTTCGCGAAGTGAAATATAACAGTCTGCCTAACGAGATACACCTGTTGCCCCCCAAAAGAGATTTTTTATGGCGTTCTAGAACTTCTGTATTATGCATTTCCTTCGAATAAACAAAATTGGAAGATCCATTTGCAAAACAGCTTTTGGGAATTTGTGAGCATATTTTCCCCATAAAGAAGCAATAGTTCAGTATAGTCTTGTCAAAGTCAACTTGTTTATTGAAAGGTAATAATATGAATAATCTTCACACAATGCCTTGTCATAATGATATTCACCTGACAAAAGGAACCGAAACCATTGTTTTCAGATGGCTCGAAATATCAGAACAGCGTTATACCTTTATCCATCGTCCAATGACCTTTGAGAGGAATTGTCTACAGATTTAAGTAGATGGAGTTTGGGGTGTACGTGAATACATCAGGCAGTTTTCGCACGGGTGAGTTGTGAAGTGTCATGAAGATAGTTAAAACTGTGAATATTGCATTCAAAGTGGGAGTCGTTTGTCTACAATGTGCATTATGCCTTTACAAATATGATGCATCCTCTTGCCAATGTCAAAGTGCTGACCGGTCAAGAAAACTTTTTCGCCCATAATGATCCAGCAGCTGCTTTCAACGATAATGAAGAGAATGCAGCTAAAACAAAATTTAGAGCATGGAATTGAAGTACTTTCAGTTAGCTGTTGTCTGGGCCTGAACATGTTGACAGTCTTTCAGCTCGCGAGCATACATTTTTTTAAGCAGAACATACTAAGCGATGTAACGCAGAATAATTCATTACTTGTTTTATCAAAATGTTTTACAAAATTTATTGCCGTTCCCAAAGAATTTTATTGTCTATTATTATTATTCGGGGTTACTAATTACGGACAAATAAACGAGCAGTTCTCAGAACAGACTGCAGACGATGGTCACTGAATAGCACACTTCCGCTTGGAAAGTCTACATTGCATCAAAATACGGAAAACGGTCCCGATAACGCTGAAAGATTTATCGTGAACAAAAGGTCTGCTTGGACATTTCATACTAGGTTGCAGCTTGATCGATTGGGTTCTCTGAGAGTAATCCGCTCTCTCCACAGAAGGACTCACTGGTGCACTGTCGCTCTTTGGAGGAGGATTTCTGTTTGGGGGGTTACTGTGAACGTTTGTCCCAGAAGGTTTGCCAAAAAATTTATAGGTGGACATATCGATTTCTTGTATGGATGACTCATCCTGCCTGACTAGCTCACAACTAGTTGTAGGATGCATCAGTTAGACAGCCTTTATCAGATTATACTCATATGACACCGGAGTTCTCAACAGCTCTTTCCGTGTTCATAGCAAACTACCGCAGTGTGAGCAACTTACAAGGAAAAGCTTCGGTAGACGTTAATCACTGGGAGAATTAAATGGACTGTTGTGTATTTTGGTGAAGTGGCTCACGGACTACAGTTCGGGTTTTCAATCTTGTACCAGAAGACCTATAGAAATTACAGTCTGATAATAAACTCAGTTAGAAGAACCCAAAAACATGTATAAACACTTCGGCCAATTCTGAGTGTTGTTAGTGATTTTCAAAGTTTCACGTACAACACTAAACGTCTAGGTATGATATATGAAGGTAACACTTACATCAGTGACATGAAATCGGTAATTGAATAAAATGTTGCATGGAAAAGTCATTAGTTTTGATGTTTTCTAATCAATAGCATTAAGCGGTCAGTAATTTTTAAGCATTCTCTTGTTGTTTTCAACAAAAACTAGAAAGTGTACTAATGAGTAATCGGGGATTTGGTTAATTTCAAATTGAACATCACTCACAGTTGATCGCAGATTTCGCATTCACCTAATATTTCCAGTCGACTTCTTTCGAAAAGAGCTCGTCAGTAGGGCATATCCTTGCCACGGGTGGGGTTAGAACTCCGACCACGATTTCACGAGACAACCGTGTCGTTGACCTCATATTAGGCACGACCGAATTCGCATATGTGAACGCTCAACCACTTTCACTTGTGAGTGATGATCAGGTTGCCCGATCGTCTCGATAACAGATACGGTAAATGTCTGTTAACTCCAATCGATAACCCCGCGATCGATCCCCGACTACTCATCAGCAATCTAAAATATCGCCTAGCATGTTTAATGCGATTGGAAATTCCGATCTGTTTAGGAAGTCCTAATCGTTGTGCTGTAAATTGGAGACAGTAACTGTGTCTCCTTTCGAAGCGGTCGGGCAACCTGATCATTACTCACAAGTGAAAGTGATTGAGCGTTCACATATGCGAATTCGGTCGTGCCTAATGTGAGGTCAATGTCATAGTGGTGAACACGGTTGTCTTGTGAAGTCGTGGCCGGCGTTCTAGTCCCAGCAGTGACAAGGACATGGAGTACTGACGAGGTCTAATGAAAGCGGAACTCGAGTTTAGTTGTTCTTTTGGAAGCGGGTCGACTGGAAAGTTTATATGAATGCGACAGCTGCGATCAATCTTGGGTGATGTTCAACTTGAAACAAAACGTGTGCGTTCAAAATTTATTGAAATTAAGGGTTAATTTCCGAGATTTGAACTAAACTATGATTGAAAAGATGATTACGATTCTGAGATGGGGGCAATACGTTGAGTTCACAAGTTCTACTTGACACAAGAGTACAAGACTTTTACAAAGCTACCTGCCCAGTAGCCGACATCGTGAACTGTTGGGAATGGCAATGAAATCGAATCTGTTGTGTACACAGAGAATTTAGACTGGTCAGTTGTTAATGTAATAAACTGATGCCTTGTACACCCATCGATATTCCTAGGGCACACTATTATCACGCCACAAAAATAACAGATGTGGCATATCTGGGTCAAATGCAGACCGTTTCTTAACCTGGCACACTAGCCTACACGTCATCCTCTGCCAGCCGAGTAGAATGTGTTCCAAGTGTGCGGGCGTTCCTCTCGCCAGACTACACACCTGTTCAATCTGTTAACTGGATAGACATGCCGACAGATGTCCGAGGGATTGGGTAACGAGGAGCACACACAGGATAGACCCCGCAACCACTTCATTGCTTGACCTACCGGGTATGCAGAATAATACAACGAACACTCTCTGATGTCTAACGTAATTCACCCACGTGCGGTTTGTTTACATACTTAGCCTTTCTTCTAAAACTTGGCTCAGTTACCTATCACTTATGCAAATAGAGCTAGACATTACAAGCCAGTGTCGGCACACTTGCTCCGCAGTTCAGTAAACCACTAACAAACTCGAAACGGTTTACTATCGCAGACTCTGTAAATAAAAACATACACAGGCGCACGGCAATAAAATCCTGGATGATCTATACTTTGTGGTTTCGGAAGAATGCTTTCATTTTTCAGCGGAACATGTAGGTTTGGACGGCTGTGGTCGGCAATTATTCCCCGTAATTTTGTTGGTCTTTATTCTGCACACGAAAAGTTCAATCCATTCAAGATACTGATGAAGGAAGTGATTAATAATTAGTCGAAAGTAGTCGAATACTCTTCTGTGTACAATGAGGAAATTCCATGTCCTAACCAAATAAGTATTAGAAATGAAACATGCTACCTCGTCACAGTTGCCAGTTAGATATTTTTGAGATTCTCTTACCGAAAAACAAATAGTAGGGTCTCTTAAGTGTAATTCCTTGATGCGCTTGTTGATGTCAAAAGTTAGACTTATGAAAACTTACCGACTTTGGTTTTGCCATTGTATCCAGGAATATCCAGGAATGTGAACCGACATTTTTAATTACCTGTGACGACACGGAAATCATTACCAAACAAAGAGGGAAACCTTCGTTCTCCACGGATAATGGACAACCTATTATGACGAATTTTTCGAAAGTGTCTGTGCTGCTTTCTGTTCATTTAAGTGCATTTTCAGGTTTGTGCCTTACGAATTGATGTAGTTGTTCGGACTAGCTTTGATCCTGATCGAAGTTCAAGAAGTGATAGACTAATGTTTAAGTAGTCATGTATGAACAGAAAAAAAGTAAGCGGAAATAATGGAACTTCTTGATGTAGAAGGACCAACAACTTTACAGATACAGCACAATCAACTACGACACGTAGATATGTCCAAGAAAAGCAGTTTAGTCACGAAAGTCTCCAGCTTGGCGGTTGAGACCTCAAAACCCTGCTTAACGAGGCAATCTAATATGTAACTGCAAAGAAGGTTACATAGGCAAAACCGAGAGGTTTTTGATTTCCAGAATGAAGGAACATTTGCCTAAATGGGTGTAGAACTCAGTATTACCGAAGAACGGCAATGTTGTTGAAACACGCAAACAACCAGTGTCCGCAATAGCAAGACACATCCTAACCGCTGGTCACGTCATCGATCCGGCTTGTACATTCAGAATCTTATTACGTCATCCCAGTTCAAGATTCTTGCGGTTTGCTGAGGCTGTCGCAATCAATCGACTGAAGCCGGCCTTGTGAGTTCAGAGACAATTGTTCGTGAACTTGACCCCGCCCTGGAATTAGTGACCTTTTCTAACCCATCAATCAACTATCCATCCTACCCACCCCTAACTGTTCAATATAAAACAACCGTTTCATGTTATTGTAAATTTGGTACTGATGAGTCGATACAAAATGCTTGCATCTACCAGTTTTCGTGTTTTAACGGTGTTGTTCAAACTCTTGAAGGGAACAAACTGTTTCAAATCTAATATGTGACCAAGTGGGCACGTGGTCACTTGACTTGACTTCTTCCAGTCATCAATAGCGGGAGTGAATAATGTGTGGTGTGGCAGCGCTCTTTGCTGCATAAAGAGTGCATGACACGCCTAGCATGACCTGCGTACTTTTACAAACTCATTTAAAAGCTTAGAGATTTACCAAATGCTATCCAATGGACTGTTGTTGCTGTTGAATAAAGAGAACCTATATATATATATATATTTATATATACTTATATATACCTACATTCCGCGTAAATGAATCGGGTCGCTGGCGCCTAAAAAAATAAAACCACATTTACAGTTTGTGCCTCCTTCCGTTAAGCAACAAATTCACGTTTTATAACATTATCAATGATAAAGATTCACAAACCAGCTACGTAACCTTTCTATCTTATAGATTTCGCATCAGCTGATAATCTGACACTTTCTGGTTAAGTAAAACAACCAGCATTCTGCGTTGACCAGGCTGAATAACATAAAGAACACTTTACACTACAAAAGTACGACGCGCATATTGCATGTACCAATTATGCTAAATATTTGGTTCAGTATGGAGAGCACATTTGCAGATAAACCGTGTATGATGATATTTTCGTTATGGTCTATATCACTTAATTGTCAGAAGCGTCACTCCAAGTTGTTCAAAACCCCCGAGTTCTCCCTGCACAATATCATCCTCCAAACGGATGAATGAGTGAAATTAGACACCCACTGGAACACCTGAAATGAAGAATGCTCGAGGGAAGCGTCCAAAAGTACGCTCTCGACTCTGAGAATGATCCAACAAATCCACACATTTCAGCGGAACGCTTCTCGGACACAACGGGTAACCTAATCAAGATCAGATTTTGGATAAAAAACGTCACAGTTAATTTCTTATTATGTTTAACCAAGTGAAATATTTTAATAACAGGAACTTTGGGTTAAAGGCCGATCAAAAAAACCGACAGGATAACTAAAATTTATAACAGTCGGGTCCCTTCATAAATTTGAACATAGCAGTAAGAAGACGAACACGAACATTTCCTGTCTCCTCTTCAGTTTCAAATAACAACAACCAGGAATTTATATATATATATATATATATATATATATATATATATAAAGCCAATGAGATGGGGACTTAAGAAAAATTGCTGAAAGCTATTAGTTCTGGGGAAGTGAAAAACTTACATATAATTGCTTTGTACACGTAATGTTAGCCTGAGACGGCTAATCGCGACCGCCTCAATGTTTCGAGGTCATGGAAACTTCCGGTTTCATTTACCGCCAGACACGTGTTGCCATTGGTCATCGAATTAATCTCGAATCAACATTCAGGATTATAATACGCCAGCTTAACTCACGCTCCCTATGTTACGTTAAAGTGATCAAAATTAGCCAACTCAAACCAGCATAACATGTGAAAAAACAGTTGTGTAAGTTTTCTACCCAGTTTGCTGTTTTATTTCTTCACCCACCCCCATGCCAGTAGTGTTATATATATATATGTTTCTGGTTATTGTTATTTGGGGCTTAAGATACAACAGGGAATACTAGCATCTACCAGAGTCTGCTTTCTTACTGCTGTGTTTAGTTTGGTGCTTCGCCAATTTTACCGGTCTCTTCACCGTCACCCAACGATTTTTTTCAAGTGGAACCAATTGAAGGGGCAAAATATGTGATCTTCTCCAGAGCAACGTTTCGTCAACTTATTCGTAAAGCTATCTGAAATACTTAAGACTGCATTCAAGGGAAAGGATTACATTTTAAAAGCGTAATGCAGAAATATGTGTTAACGATGCTAAAGATTATAAACCCTACCTTGGAGAACAGTGAATGGAGCTGTGGACATGTGAACGGACAAGAAACGGATAGGCTGTGACAAACGAAACATACTCTACACTCAAAATCGAGACAACACACTCAGTGTTTGAATATAATCGTTTCTCTTGACTGTTCCTTTCGTAATCTAATTGACTCCGTTTAATAGAGGACACCAGATTTCGTCTACGATCGTATGTGTTTCCTGACTAATGCCTCATAAGTTGGATACCGACTGTTTAAGCCATTTTCTACCGGGTTTGAATTCAAACTCAATTTTTGTCTGATTGTTTAAGTATTGCTTTGCTACCGATCTGAGTAAGATGGAAATTAGATTAGCCAATGGTCACAGGCACTTAACCACGACGATTTATCAGGAAACACTCAAGCTTTCCACCTGGATATTGTCGGATGGAGACGGGATATTTGTGTAAGAAAACAGATGAAGGAAAGTGGAAGCTGAAGTTATAAACTCACTCGCGGCTCCAAGCTGACCGAATGGATTATAGCCGAGGCCAAGCTAGTAATGTCTGTCAGACCAAAAATGTAGTTTCGGCTTAGTCCGTCTGCTGCACGATACACGTGGACTGTATACTGACATTCCGGTGCTATTCTATTCCAACACTTGTAAAGCAGACAGCCAGCAATTTGAATGAGTAGCTGCACATCCACTAGGCTCACAGCTGTTTGTAGGTTGCTCGTAAATTCGGTTTGGTATGTACCAGAATAGCTTGCATGAGTCAGCTGCTTGATAAACGGATTGACCACTGAGCGCGAACTTGGGTTACCCACATCGTCAAGCGGATACTTCGTATTTTGTTTCCAGTTTCCGTTCCACAAGAAAGATATCCAGAAACTGCAAGTTACACATGTCAGGAGGAAATCGAGCACAACGTGGAAGTTTATAATTTCGTTCGCTAGCGTGAATGGACGGTTAGAAACTGAAATTGGTTCAAAGGAACACGGAAGTTGTGAGATAAATTGTAACATCTTAGAAGATGCTACTTGTGTGTAACACTTGTGACAAGAGAACAGAGATTGTAGACGAGTTCGGTAGATAAGGAACACGGTGTAACACATGATGACACACTTTGTTCCAAGTGATACATATAATGCCTCGCAGGTAACGTCACAATCTGTTCCGCTGGTTAGTGAATGAGTTGATTTATTCCTCTGGATAATAAACACCATCAATAGAGGAGACACCACAGTCGAGGTAATTAGAATGCATTCTACCGCTAAAACCCACCAGCAGCTGTAGCACTTTCTGTGATTCAGCCTTTGCAACGATTTTAACAATTGCTCTTCATCTGACCAGTCAGTAGGATTAACAATATAATTTGGACTTGTTTCAATGCTTTGATCGTTTTTGTTAAATGCAGCATAGTCTTGTTTCATTCTGAAAGGCTTAGAATCAAATCTTGTTTCAACAAACTTTTCACAAAGTGGATGATTCATATTTTACCGTTTGTGTACCGGATGTCATAGATCTACTGCCGATAACCTTAGCAGCTCCAATTCTAACAATCCAAAACATGATTGGTGCTTAAGATCAACCAATAAGAAGGGCGGTTGGGAACAGTCGAACAATTAAATGGCGGGTCAGCGTTGCTCATACAGAATGCATGTTAATGAACAAATGAAACGTAATACAATAAATATGCCTTGTTTTTAAGTAAACTTGCTGAATAATTTTGCAAGAGTCCCTGCAGTGAATAACGAACGCGTGCATTTGGCATTTAAGTTTATACAAACAATACCCGAAGTTTCCACTCTTACCAACCTTGGTATATGGAATACAAACTAGCTTCTATAAAAGTGAGTGCAAAATCCATCAGTTTTTCCCCATCTTCTTTAAGGTATACATTCCAAACACCAAATATTTTTGAGTCATTTGAACGAAAAATATTCCACATACTCGCATCCGTCGAAATGTGAATTTCTACCATTTTAGATGTAGCTGACGCTAGAACATTAGTTGAAGCACATCATTTCCCCATCTGACAAATTTATTGTCTTATTTCTATGTCACATTTTTTCTCATTATTCCGAGACTTACTTCACCTATATACACACAATGTTGGTGAACGCAGTGGTCATTTGCAATCACTTTCACATCTCCAGCTATGTGAACTGCACGATAAAACTCAAATCAAATACTGTTACCTGCAGATCACTACAACACAGGTAGTTGCCTATGTACAGTCTCGTAGTTTGTTCGGTTCGTTCATGTTACTTACACTACAAGCACATATCAATAATTCATAGTTCGACACTTCAGCGCAAATGTTAAGACAATTAACATTTTCCATTATTAACGTACAACTTGCCGTAAATGTAAATGAGTAATTAGACGTCAAACAAAAGGTTTTTCTCCTTGTCTAGGAAACATATGCCGTGGATCATTTTATCACTTCATACAATGGGTACTGTATACAAATGAATTATGATTTATTATAAACAACCTGTACGTTGAATTGAATGGCATTACACATTAAGCTTCCTGGCAGTTTTCATAAGCTCAAGGAAATTAGGTAGAACAGTCTAAGTTGTCTTTCATATTTACCCAGAAAACTACGTACCTTAATAGATTTTCCGATACACTCCATTCAGAAATAACAGTTGATAATGATCTTCGAACTTCCAAAGTGTCTCGGTTAGTATACCCTTAAGCTAACCGGAATACTTTATATATGGATATGTAAATATACACATGTATATGAAGAAAGACAACTTTGCTAGCGCGTGTTCCCAGCTTTATCCCGCGGTATCAGACAGCCTCGAATTCCGTTGGTCTGATTTTCTCTTGTGGTTCAAATCTCATGACAGTCTTTGCTACAGCTTGGCATGTACCCTACCTGTCGAGTTAGTGGACTCAAATAACCACTCACCCAGCCGTCCCCTGTGATCCACTAAATACTCAGGAGAATAGACTGTCGTGGCATAATTTTTCGAACGGTCAAACTGTTGTAAACCCTCCTAAACGATACGCTAGTTCGATCTCGGTATAGTGGTACGCTCGATAAAATCGGATTCTCGTCCCGGTAATAATTCACACGAAAATCGCGGTCCCGAATAGTACCGCGACTGTCCCGTATTCGCTCCCAACGCAAGCCAAAAGACCCGTTCAAAATAGTTTTGTTCCGCCACAAAACGGGATGCGGTTAGGACGACAAGTACAAGGTATTTATAGGGCACGTCATGACCACACACTCCCAACACATCGTGAGAAAGAGTTAGGATCGCACATGTGCATAGCGGTATAAAGAGTCTCAACCGATTTGAACAGTTCCGCTAGTTATGACTCTGTCGAGTGGGTTTTTTTCTTTCTCATGACGGAGGTGCCCTGGGACGGTAACAGGATGGGCGCCCTAATACAAACTTAGTAGATCTGATAAGGGAAATACAGACAGTGTGATGAAGTAGATCATTCTGTGCACAATTTTGCTGGTAACTTCTTGGAAAAGAGTGAAGAACTTATACCTATTTATTTCTTAGCATACGATTACTCATAAAACCTTGTTATACTTCACGGGAAATAAAGACCGGCAGTAAAGAAAAAGTATTGGGACCAGAACAAAAGAATCTTTTTCCAGACATTTGGTTATACTACAAGATACAATTAGGACCAGAACGCACATGTCCAATTTTCCGGATATGTGCGTTTTTGTGATTGGATTACTGTGCCTTAGGATCAAAATACTCAGTGCATTGGAAACAATTTGTATCATAGGTCCTGCACCGGTCCGTTTGCCATTGCAGGTAGGTTTATACATTCAGAACAGCTGAATGCATACGTGAGCGCAGTTGCTAAAGTACCTGATCGAAGTACCTACACAGCTCATTGTAAAACGCAACGTCATAAAAATGATATGTCCAGTCTTCTCACCCCAAAAATCCAGTTAATGTGTTTGCCTATGACAATCATAACTACGTCCCTTGAGGCAAATAACCAAGATATGCATGCTCAACATTATACAGAAGCATGAAATTTACCAGAAAAATTCGATGCTGATGAATATAATGTGATGGTATCTACTTTATTAAAGCCAGAATAAGATATATGCTGCGATATGTTAACATGTCGTTTACTCTAATCGATCGCAAACGTAAAGTGTTAGAGTTATATACAACAGGCATGTGCAGGTTGATGAACAGTTAGCAAGCACACATTCCCACCAAACATTATGTCACCAAAGCCATGACAACCTGACGAGCTGACTCAATGGTTTTTGTGTATACTCCTCCGGCTGACAAATTTTAATGAGTATAGCTTCTCTAACAACCAGCAACTTCAAGTTCTGAATGCATAACAATCATGACATGTTGTCATCAGGTGTCCAACAATTCATAATATGAAACTTTGAGCAAAGTTTCATTGATTTCAAGATATTACGGTCTTCAGTGAATTCCCGTTAATCCGAACTCACAAATCAACGTTGCGTGCACAAAAGTAGATGAGTTAATCTATCTAATGGCTTTGATGTCGATATGATAATATTTGGTGTAACTACTTAAGTAGTCATTCCTTTTTAGACTTGCATTTTTCTGTCGTACACAACCCATTTTTGACTGATGACAACAGACGACGTGATAACGTATCGCAACATATATCTTCTTCTTGAAGTGATGGAGTTAGTAAATGGGTACTGAATGTTTCGTATATCTACTCGTTAATTTCAAGTGTCTCTGTGACCCAAGGAAGTCTTCGATTTCCGGTTGTTCACAGCATTTTAAAATTTGTTCAACATGTCATTAGAATCCATTCGTGAATAAGTGGTACATTGAACTCATCCTATGTTTCCTCGTAACTTTCGGGTTAAGATGTACCTTTAAGCTATCCAGTTTTTACTTGGAGCAGTGGACTGTGGGTTCAGTATAGTGCGTATCCTGACGACTACGAAGTGTTCAACTGTGATCTACTTGCTAGCGAGGCTACCGTTTATCTATCAGACCACTAAAATCGCATCTAAACGGCCAACCACAATCGACTGTAAACAGTGCAAGATTGCATTATGGTTTGTATAAGAAATCAAAACTACGTTAACAGTGTCATCGTTTTCCACAATCGGACAACTTAAACGTCAGTCTGCATATACTAATTTTAACTCACTCAGTGTTCGGTAACTGATATAGTGGTCAACATTGTAGTATTATGATATTACGGGCCCTAGTTCGGATAGCAGCTGTAATATTGATATGTGCATTTCTTACTCTGTCTAGTTGTATCAGACATTCAGCTTAATGCTACCGGCAAGTATAAGCAAACGAACGTTGACTGACATTCAGAAAGTAACCAACTCTGATCTACAGTCTCAGTTTATGACGTGAGAGTTTGCTCTGAAAGAGTTAGGTCATTATCAGTTCCAGTGGACAACTACGGCCTTAAATTTGGTGACGTTCTTGATCTAGATTGGACGCATCGACGTGCCTCAAAAACTAATGGTACATTCACATAGAAAAGCTATAGGTGATACAATGTTGTGCATTGTGCAGCAGTGTTGTTTTCAATGGTGATACTCAGTGTGCGATACTACTGAACAGCTTGATTGGTAGGGCTGCACAACAGACAAGCCCCCACCGTTGCTATAAAAAGTTTTCACCCTCCACCTCTCTGGTAAATGCAAAAGAATCTCAAAAACCATAGACTTCTCTGCTACAATTGACCTTCAAACCTAATAAAAAAACTGATGAATGACCATTTTTCTTCTTCCCGACAGCGATAACTCCCAAGTTTAACACGCGAAGTAATAGAGCGTACAGTGTGTGGGTTGTTAGGTTTAACGTTTCGGCACAGATTCTTGGAGGCTATTATACTTTCCTTGATCTCATATGCTACCAAAAAACATACCTAATTAGTCAATGTCGATTAATGTTTTATATGAAAAGACCGGAAAATGCCAAAACGCTAGTCTATTATTTTTAAACGGTTAACCATGTGTTGCTACAAAGCATGTTCATAAATTAATTTACGTCATTTTGTACATTAATTGTAGTATGTAGTGTGGACCTGTTGTGAGCAGTTTTTGTACACTTTGAAGTATTGCTTAAACGACTCAGATAGGTCAGTTGCTTCAACGGCAATACTTTAGAATATAATTGAGTAGAGGCTTGGTACTTCATTCTCTTTTCATAAAAGAAAAAGTGCTTATCCGAATGTTGTCTCTATTAATTTGTTTGTTACCAGTGTCATTGAATGTACAGTTGGGTTACAATTTGTACTTTTTGAGTCATTTGAGTTAGATAACAAATATGTGGAATTCTCTATATCGTTTTGGAAAAACCTTGGTATGTTGGAACTATAAACTGATTAGAGTCAGAATCCAATTAATGCCTGTTTGAACAAGTAAGAAGATGGACAGTGGCAGATGCTAGCATTTTGTACTGCCTCTTCAGTACCAAACAACAGTAGCCAGGAACATATATATGACACTACTGGGGTGGGGGGGTGGGTGAAGAAAATGAAGTAGCAAATTAGGTGGAGAACAACAACGCAAAACTAT
>JTDE01002732.1:10623-22004 GCA_014338405.1 Paragonimus skrjabini miyazakii | reverse complement strand
GAGAGACAATTTCCGTAGTTACATTCTGTTCATATTAGAAAGCATTGCGCATTTCATTGGGCGTGAATGAATAGTCTAAGTGATTTAAAACTATACTTACTAAGGAGTCTGACTCGTACCCTGTATGTCGCCAAATGCAAACACCTGCCTGAATTTTACGCCTCTAAGTGGTCGAAGACGTAGTTGTCAGCCCCCTAATAGCTTTCCCTATTCCTCCGTGTTTTTTTTAAATATCATGACATTTTACACAATTAAAATGTGTAAGGTAGTCTGCAACAAATAGATTAGTCTGCCCTTTTTTAAATAATCGTAGAGAAGACTGAGTTACTTGATCGGTGTTGTATATACCAGGGTTAATTTTTTACTCTGTGCAAACTGTGCACATGCTTGTCATTAAAGCTCACCTCGAGAATATATTGCTGCTAGTATCTTCTCATATTAATGGTTTACAACTAGGTTACCGTGTTAGGCAATCATTCTTGTGAAGGAGTTTGTTTTAAGCAGCGTTTTACAAACTTATCCTATTCGCCACGTTCACATTGCGTCGATTTTATGGCAGCTATAATCTGTAAGTTCAGACCACACTCACCTTAGTATATTCCTTTATTTATCTGTTGGAACTGAATACGCTAGCAAACATCACGACCTCAGACCATCGAAGTTGATCGGGACCTAGGTTACCACAGTCTGTCAATAGCATTACTGGGGCTTATCCAGTTTAAACTATACATCATTGAAGGCTATTCGACTTTTAACACTCCATTTTTGGGTTTGGTGGAATCGATGTGTCCGAACCCGTGGTATCATCTACTCAAAATAGCGTACTTATGGTGCGTCTGGCTCGGCTTCGAATCGAACAGACTGATCATTGATCAGCAATAGATGTCATTAGCGAAGTAGGCCATATTACAGAGCGATAAACCGTGGGTGCAGTGTCATGAGTCCTTTTGGTCTCCTGATCAAACCATATCATCCCCCAATACCATTAACAATTACCCAAGTGCATATGTTTATTTTTAATCTGATATTTTACATCTGGTCACCAATCTCTCAGGTTTAGCTTTAGTTAGCGGGCCGGGACCACTGAAAAACAGACACAGTCTATTGAAGGTTTGGCCTAGGTCTGACATCGATAACACTTTTCTCTGTCATACTCTAATTAACTGGTATAGTGGATATAACACTTGCGTATCCACATGGTCGTACACAAACAGGACGAAGGCTAACAAGATCAATATGGTTTTAATGGAATAAGTGTGTCCAATTTGCACTTAAGTTCCATTAGCTTCCAGACAACCTGAACAACTCTAGAGAATCCTGTGCCCGGATGATTAAACCTAAATTAACGGGGGAAAACCGGTCAGAAAAATAGAAAATCCAGTTGCTTCTAGGCTAATCGAAGAAACGCATTACACCCTGACTTGTTATTACTGATTTGTGCTTAGAATTGTGGAAAGAAAACGAGATAAATTGTTTGATTCTTTCACCGTAGCAAATGGCATCATTTCAGCACATCTACTAGAAGAATTTGTCACTTCTAACAGTCCGCAATACGCTTGTACAAAATTATGTAAGTCAATTAGAGTTTGTCCTTAGGAATGTCCTAATTTTCATTTCGGCTGAGTTCTGGAGTCACTTACCGTTTGTCGATGAAATTTTTGCGGTGCCCAAGAGTAGTTATCAAGAACCAGTAGAAATGAGATGAATACAAAGTTGCAACACTTCAAATTGTTTCTACAAGCTGACACTTTTCTACGCTTTATCTCACAAGTCAGTTGGTGTGTACAGTTGTACAGGACTCAGATAGATAAGAAGCACATGCGTTCATGTTGTAAACGCAATTACTTTTGTTGATTCGTTCTGAATTGCATGGAAGATTTTCTTTTGTGAAAGAAAGAATAATTAAATGTGCATAAAAGCATTGGAATGCAGGAAGCTAACTCCAATATTCAAACATCCTACAAGGCTTCCTGCTTCAACCAACTCATACATAAGCAAACAAACAACAGAAGTAAACGAACATGTGGAGAGACGCGTACAGCTTGCAGCCTGTGAAGGATCTTATGAACGTTCTGACTGAACCCCACGTAAGTATCGAATGAGTATAGTTTTGCCCCCATTCCCAGTCGAGTTAGTACAGATTAGAAAGTTACACAGTGGGTTCCACATTGAACATGTCTAAAAAAGGAAGGGATATCGTCTACAGAGTTGCTTGTTCACTTTAACCCGAGGTCTAAGTGACTGACCACCTAATCACTGGTTGTTGAAAAGATTATGATGGAGCGTGATCATGTGGGTGGAGAATTGTGAAAGTTAAGACTTAGTATTTTCTCACGTGTCCGTTATTCTTTGAGAACTGTCCTAATGTTGCCAGTGTTTCTAAATACGGGTTTCCCCCGAACTCTACGGCCGCTTCAAACGTGTTTTCAATAAATGATGCCTTTCTCAAATTCGGCTGATGTGTACCCTGGTGTCTTCGTTGAGGGTTAAATTGTAAACAAGTGTTTCATAAGAATTATAGTATAGTTTGAGCTGTTGTGACAGCTCAGGTTATAGAGTGATCTCAGTTTTCCGTTGTCATAAACCTGAATGCTTAATCTCACACAGTTGTTTGGTGGCACCAAAACAGTAATCCATTCAACTCTGGCTGAAACCACGCATAACTTGCCACTCAATTATGTCGAACGTTAGGTTACTATCTGCTATTTCTATTTGTTATGACAGTACAGATGATTCTGTGGGAGTTTCATGCTTCCCGGATCTCCCACAGCCCACTGTATGTTTTCGTTGTCAGGTGTGTGAAGCACCGATGATTATATCTCCTTCGGTTACTAAAGGACAAGACAGATGAACAACACGACAGGCAGAATGAACCGCTGTGTAACGTCTTACGGAGATATCTGAGTTGGTTGCAAGCAGCGGACAACAGAATGGTGATAATGAGTTGCCTGGACAAATAAACAGCAGATTAGTCCAAGAACTATCGTTTGAAGTGTACAAAGACTATGTACATGATAGCATAGATTGGAATAGTGTTTTTCCGCGCTACCCTGGTCCTCCGTAGATCAGAATCGTTGAATAAATGTACACTTCTTGAGTTTCACTATTCATAGGTGATAGAATTTCGTCATGTAAGAAGAAAAAGGTGACATTTCGCTCACAACCGCACCTCTTCGGTGCCGGGTAAACATATAGACCTTGAAAGAGTCTGAAACAGAGTAATAAATGTACTCCCTAACTTCGATTCGGTGGACCAGTGAAATCCACTTACCACAATCAACTAGCAGCGTTTAAATATGAGCTAATTTGAATTGAGCGCCTCACACAATCACCCGTAGATTTTACTCTAAGATGGGCTATTCAGTTAGCCACTTAGAAGAAACACTGGACTTGAGTTTTGTTCCCGTTGGAATATGTGTGGTAAGCATATGCTTATCGCAATCCGGTCCATGTTTTCGCGAGGTAGATATTTTGACTATTGTGCTATGCTATGACAGCAGGAACGGTCGAGTATTCATAAATACACGTATTCGACGTTTTAGGGGAGTGACACATTTAGTACTTATTTAATCCATTTGATAATCTCATGCTAAGAACTTTTCAGTCATGTCAAAAGCTTCCAATGTACTCGATACGCTAACTAAAATTTGTCATGATTGAAAGGTAGCCAGGAGACTGTTTGAGTTAAATTGAATACATATAGATTGAACATCACCCACAATTGATCGCAGCTGTCGCATTCCCATAGACTTTCCAGTCGGCCCCTTTCGAACAGCAAAAGCACTAAACTCGAGTTTCGCTCTCATTAGAGCTCGTCAGTAGTGCATATCATCGCCACTGCCGAGACTTGAACCACGGACATTCAGTTCATGAGGCAACCGTATTTACCACTGCGCCATTGACCTCACGTTAGGCACGACCGAATTATCATATGTGAACGCTCATCCACTTTCGCTTGTGAGTAATGGTCAGGTTGCCCGATCGCCTCGAGAGGAGACACAGTTACTGTCTGTTAACTCCAATCGATGACCCCTCGACTAGGACTTCTCTCCAAGTTGAAATCACAGAAATCATTGACTTGTTGAGCGGTATTTGATTACTGATGAGTAGTAGGGGATTTTGATTTTCATATAGATTGAACATCACCCACAATTGATCGCAGCTGTCGCATTCCCATAGACTTTCCAGTCGGCCCCTTTCGAAACGAAGCACTAGATTCGAGTTTCGCTCTCATTAGAGCTCGTCAGCAGTGCATATCATCGCCACTGCCACTGCTGGCGATCGGGCAACCTGACCATTACTCACAAGCGAAAGTGGATGAGCGTTCACATATGATAATTCGGTCGTGCCTAACGTGAGATCAATGGCGCAGTGGTAAACACGGTTGCCTCATGAACTGAATGTCCGTGGTTCAAGTCTCGGCAGTGGCGATGATATGCACTACTGACGAGCTCCAATGAGAGCGAAACTCGAGTTTAGTGCTTTTGCTGTTCGAAAGGGGCCGACTGGAAAGTCTATAGGAATGCGACAGCTGCGATCAATTGTGGGTGATGTTCAATCTATATGAAAACCAAAATTCTCTACTACTCATCAGTAAATTGAATACCCCTAGGAGTTGGCCGCAGTTTTTGAATCAGACAGACCACGAAACCAATTCATTTAAAAAATAAGCTTAACTCTTTTATGTCTCGATACCTCCTTGATGTCTTCACATGTATCACAGATGCCTTCCACTTAGATGAGGATAACTAGTTAAATGCGCAAACCAGATAATTTTAACATGCTTTGGAATGAGCCAGTGTTGTGGAAATCGATAGTCTAGGCGTAAAACCGTCAAGCTTCGTACAATTAGATCACGTCTTTCATACCGGAAGATTTCACCAAGTAATTACCCAATATACTGGTAGTGATTTTATTTTGCGTATGCCGTTCATGCGAGTCCCTCACATTTGAAAATCTCACGGCTTTGCAAGTGTTTACATATTCTTATATTCGCGTATTGATTGGTTACATCAAATCCAAAACCGAATAGTTATCAAATTGTATGAAGTGTTACTGCAAAATAATCGGTACATCCAGTCATCAAGTCTTTCTGAAAGCCGCATCATTTCGATGGTTTGTTAAAACCTATTATCCTCAGATCGTTAAGTGTACTCAGTTAGGATAATCCATCGGCAATTCGTCAAAAAGAAAGCATAACAAAACCGAGCTTCTGGAAGCTGCATTAATCGTTCTTGGATAGTTGATGCAACAGATAACAATGAATCCCTTTGGTCTCACCATGGCTTAACTAGTAGGTACTAGAAAAAACGATGTCGCGAACAAGTGACCAAGTAGTTACTAACCACCAATCCGTGAGTATGTTTGGTTGCAAAACGCTTCAACAATTAAATGGTGGTTTCCAATTGAGTAGCAACAAGTGAAAACACATTACTGTTCATAGAAAGAAGTTACTAGCACTTAATGCAAAGTAAGGTTTGGATTTAAGACTTGTAAGTAAGTCCACTTTTTAAACCCCTGTGTAATTAATTACGACAAGGTTTTGAATGGCTAAGACTGCATTGGATTAGACAGGTTACTTCATGAACAATATCAGCCTGAGCGAATCGAACTGCCAATGCAGTTTTAGACGATGACACACCATTTCTGCAACGCAACAGATTCAAAGGACGGCATCGATATTTAGAGTAAAGATAAATGGCACTTTTTCACTTTCTCTGCCGTACTATGCTTCAATACATTGCCAGCTTTCGTATCTACATTTGTAATGTTTCAAACGTTGTGCACCAGTACGCACCCGATTAATGTTCCTGATGAAGTAACATTCTGAGGCGGTCATCAAATATTCGACTATCCCACGCATCTGCTTTGTACATGCTATAGCTCTCTAGGAAACCTATAGAAGACCGGCAAGAGAGCTCACTATAAGAATTGAGTCCGAAACCAAAATATTCAGTATTTACACTTTCATATGAGTTCCAGCTGGACAACAAACATACCCAAAGGGCTATCCTGAAAACAGGCCTCCCGACACAGTCGGATTACTGGACAATCTCGACACACCGTTGTAACCACAGCCAGACTAACTGGCACGGGATTACTTGCATTTCAGATCAAACTCGCTTGGCTAGCTCGTCTCAGTAAACGTTTGGGCTGGGAATCAGCCCTGCAACAGTGAATGAAACTGACAAGGTAAACCAGGACAGTTCCCTAAGGGAGTAAACTACGACGAGGATTGTTTCACCGAATGATGTATAAAACAAAGCCAAATTCGTGATTGAAACACGGTCAAGAGCTGGTGAATTATTGTTTGAAAACTAACACTTTGCCCGTAGACCCCGGGACTGGTCGTGTTGTTTTTATGTTCACTGCACCACTTGTGGACTGTCAAGTGATGTAATGTAGCCATTTTGCCGAAACGCTGAACGGTGTGGACTTAGTACTAAACCATGTCGTTCCGTTTCTTGTTAGCATGCCTTGTTTCGCTGTTTTTGGAATAAATAGCAACTATGATTATGCAAACTTCTGCGTCACTGAGACCGATATGAAAATTCGTTGTTTATTTGATCCACATTTTTCCACAAAAGTCTACTTTATCCTCATAAACGATGTATACAGGACATGTAGACTGTTTGATTATGGTTCACAAAAGCATTTGCATCATACAAATTCTGGCTGAGTGATTACGATTTGCTGTCGATGCATATGTGTATTGTTTGAACTGGATCGCGTTTAGGACGTAATACTTAGTCTGCAAGAATTTTTTTTGTTCTCATATGGATCTCTGTAGGACTGTACAGACTGCAAGTGCAAATGTATCACGTGGTAGTTTAGAGTCGATTCTTTCACTTCCTCGAAAGTGTGTTAGCATAATGAGCACTCTGATGACTAGTTCTTTTCTTGTGTTTGCGTATCATTATTACCTGACCTTTCCCCCAACCTAGCATAATAGCTAGGCTTGTGATGTGTTTTGCTCTGGAGGGCTATGCTCATTAAGACATCGGTCCTTTCAGGTTTAATCATTTCAGGTAAGCCAAAGAGAGCAGCCAGACAAAAAGAAGTTTCTCCCGTAGGCTTGTACATCGCACTAGTGACTACGTAAAGGTTAATAAGCAGTGAGACTGGAACATATGAATAAACAACAGAAATAAATTTGTAGTTGTACCAATGCTGTCCTCGAATTACGGAATGAGGGAGTTAAACAAGATATTCTCAAACAAAAAGCATTTTGGTCGTCCAATAATTAACGATGACCACTGGCTTATTATACTAAACAGTGGAAATACCAGAACTTATTACTAGAAGTTAGGTGAAGATTACACTAAATCTACTATGTTCAGCAATAATCGGAATGAGTCGTCACCGTCCAGTTAGCTGCCCTTGCTGGCTGTATTAGTTCCCCACTGTCAAGCAAGTTAGACTCGTGAATCACTGGATCCGGGTAGGGTCCCCTAATAAAACCCCGTATCTTGTTGCCTCACAGATCAGACATTCAAATCAGAGACTCCAGTTGGGGGTCTTCCGGTAAAATCTTATTTCCTGTTATCCCACATGTTGAGTCCGAGACCGAGTCTGAAATCGAACACGTCAATCTGAGACATGTTCTTGAACACAAGACGTTATTTTTCGAGATGTGGAATGTTCATACGCTGTTGAATCACAGCGGCCTCGGACAGCTGGATAGTCACACCGCACTGATCACTGAAGAACTGAATAGCTACAGCCTCGATTTGGCAGCCTTGAGCGAGACAAGGCTTGTAGACCAAGATTAACACTCAGAAGCAGGTACTGGACACATCTTTTTCTGGAAAGACTGCGTGCAGTATACGCGACGAATCTAGATTCGCGAAGTAAGTATCACACGTGTGATGCGCGGGGCTGTATATACTGCGGATCCTAGGCTAGCCAGGGTAGAATTGCTCATTCGTATTTGCAATTCTGTTGAAGATCATTCGGTCAGTGAAGGAAAGTGGATACTAAGCTTTTACATAGTTGAAGGTGGTGGATAGTAAATCAGCCGTCAGTTACTATTCGACTAAAAAACGCTTTCGTGTTCACGACTCCTGGTGGTATGTGGCCAAAATTCAAATAACATATCACGACAGCAGACAAGAAGGAGATCAGTATTCAGCGAAAGAAGCGCCTGGATTGGTTAGACGACAACAATGTGGTTATCCCTAGCATGATACATGAGAAGAATGAAGTGTTTACTGCCTCCTTAATGGATTTAAGCAATGGAAAGAATACCGCTATGTTCTGGAATGCCCACCAAATCCTGACGGCTTTACAGAATCAAAGACGGCTGGCGGAGAAAGCATAGTGAATTAATCCATGGCTAAATTGAGGGATGAAAACACAAGGAGTTATATGATTATATTAAGGTCCATCCGTCCAGTCCATTGAACCACTAATTGACGGGAACTCTGACCTCTGTGCGCTCAACCGGATTACATCATGAGTGGTGCTAACAATGTGGCAGCCTACTATACCGAGTGGTTACCACTGATTTGGTAACCGTGAGTAGCTTTTCATAACGAGACACCGAAGCTTCACTTGCTCCCTCCTAAGATTTGGTGGAGTTGCAGCAAGCCACTGAACAGATGTGAAGTGTAAAGTATAGGGCTGAAAATTTATTGTCAGGGTAACTTCTGTAGCATGGCATCCAACTTTTGGGGTCTGCTTTGTTCTAGTTGGTTTGCTCCATCTTGGAGCAGAGAGACTTCAGCGGTTTTCGGATCGAATCTATGTTAAGAGATAAGGGTAGCAGGCAAAACATCCGCAGTTATCGGGTAGCAGTTTGCTGAGCTGGTGCTAGCAAGAAGTCTGCTGAACCGGTTCCATAGGGGATCCAATGTTTCTGAAGGACCTGGTATTTTTTTTCGACAGATCTAAGGAAAGGGCCTGATGAACACTAAGGAAGAACAGGCAGGGTTCCGTCCTGGACGAAGGTACAATGATCACCTTTTTACTGTTCGCAAAATTGTAGAACAGCGTCTTGTGTACCGCAAGCCAACAATTAACGTGTTTCCCGACTACAAAGGTTCGATAGATTTTTCTGCACTTTTAGAGTCCCTTAAAGGCAGAGGTGTTCCGACCAAGCATGTGAACGTATTGTCTGTGCTTTATTTGCATACTTCAGCTAAGGTTAGGATTTATGGTGAACTGTCTGACAATTTTAGCACCAGAAGCGGCGTACGTCAAGGCTATCCACCCTCACCATTGTTGTTTAATTTTTTCATGGAGGAAAAAATGGAGGACTGTCTGTGACACTCACAGAATACCAACGTGGA
Source organism: Paragonimus skrjabini miyazakii (assembly GCA_014338405.1). Classification (NCBI taxonomy): domain Eukaryota; kingdom Metazoa; phylum Platyhelminthes; class Trematoda; order Plagiorchiida; family Troglotrematidae; genus Paragonimus; species Paragonimus skrjabini miyazakii. Next base: position 12,714 of record JTDE01002732.1, on the reverse strand, counting down.
CTTCCTACCTGGTGGAAGGCTGACTCACCTCGATTACGCTAACAAGACCGTATTGCTGCTTGATAACCTCTACGCAACACAAACAACGTTAGACGCTATTTAGCATTTTGTTAAATACTTCGGAATGCGCTTTGCAACCTCAAAGTGAAAAGTGTTTTTCTCCAAATTTGCTTTGATTACTTAGATTTGTTGTTAGCTAATGAAATCATGGGGTGGTTTACCGGTTTGTTTACCTGGAAAGTTGCATCAACGAGGGCAGAAGTATAAGAGATGAAACGCGTATGTCTAATGCTAGGGCGATGTTCACTAATCTGGAGCGTCTAAGGCGACAGAGAGGTATCTCTTCTATACTTAGAGGTCGCGTATATAAGACGCAGTGAGGGTTGTGGTGCTTTACGGCAGCGAAACATGGCTGCTGAGAGTAGAAGAAGTGAACCGCCTTCAAGTTTCCGATCATAGATGTCTGCGTTCGATCGCTAGCATCGGGTGGCATCAAGGGGCAAGGAACGATGAGATTTGGAAGCGGATATTTGGTAGTGATTGCCAAATGAATTCTTTTGTTGTAAGGTGTGAGGTGTACAGACGATAACCTGGCGTGGGGAAATGAAGTCGTTCACCAAGGGGCTGACCATTGTAGATCGAATTCGTCGCCAGGCTGGGGAACTCGCTACTCCAGAGTCGGTGCGTGGAGGTGTTAAACAAGATGGCGGCTAATCGGGTTCAGTGGCACCGATGTTGTCCTTGTTTGGCTGAGTTGTCTGTGAAGTAATTGCACTTAATGCTCCAGGGAAGTGAAAACCATATGGGTGATGACGCCTCACTTTCACTTCTAATTTGGTTGGTTGTTTTCAAAGTGAAGCCATCTTGATTCTGAATGTTTGAATATAGGCGTAGCCAGTTTTAATAGTTGGGTCCCATCTGTTTCTGTCTACTTTCTTCCTGATGATGGCTGCCTTTTCTCTTAATGGTCGTGGTAGGTAAGCGTCAGTGTGAATCACAGATGTATTTCTGTTTATAATGATGATCAGGATCAGGAGCATGCCGATGATTTCGATTTGTAGATTTCACTTAGGCGTTTGGTTTCGCAAGCAGTTGGGCATCGTGGGCGGTGCTTGTTAAGTTTGAATTGCTGAGCGCTTTCGTCAGTTTACTTAGAAATTTACATATGGGTAAGTAACCGAAGGTATAACCATGTGGACTGAACTCTGACGATTTTGGCACTGTCGCTGTCAGGAAAAGAGTTGCCTCCTAGCCCAAACTGTATTTGCTTTAGATTTGGCTGCAGTGCTAACAGTCGTCCTTCCGAATATCGTGTGGAAGTTCAATACCGCAAGGATGACCGCTTGTGGAATGCTTGAAATTTTAACATCCCAGGTTGACAAATTAATTCGACAACGAGCACTCTGTTGTGTGAAGATAATGGTGAGCTATTTTAGTAAAGCCACAAGGAACTGCAGCGAATAACGATAACTTTCACGATAGCAGCATCCAACTGTGATTTGTGTATCAATACAGTTAAGACCTTTTCTTTCTCAAAGCCCTCTCTGAGTGGATGTGATGTGCCTACACTTGATTGTGTCAACGTATCCGTATATTGTTGCGGTGAGTACGGCGGTGAATGCACTTGCAACCTCTGGTTGTTAGTTCATCAACATACCTAAAGAACACTGTCAATGAAGAGACGACAAGTGCGCCAGGTGCAAGCAAGTTGTCTGATGTACATTTTTCCGTAAGTATCAGCTGATGACCGTCGGTGCTTGTTGAATTACCTGCGCTCATTTTTAAAAAGTTGGGTTATGGTAGCCTTCTACCTTTTATTTTCTACAGCTTTGTCGGTGCACTGTATTGTGTACTGCAACGCTGGACTACTTTTTGCATGTTTTACCAGCTTACTCCTTACTATCGGATAATCTCTCAATTTCACGTCCTAGAAATAACGATTTCATCTTCACAGTAGCCTACTGTCTGGCCACTCAGCATTGAATGACTGGATACAAATGTGCTTCCTGATCTTATTCCTATACGAGTATTCTCGATACGTTTTGCTCGGGTGAAATCACAAGTGGTACAGCGCAAGGTACTTGCAATGGC
>JTDE01002731.1:64593-98085 GCA_014338405.1 Paragonimus skrjabini miyazakii | reverse complement strand
TGGACGTCCGATCCGGGTCTGCCCAAATATTTCATGGAGTACAGTAGATTTCTTTATTTTCATTCGACAATAGTATTTTCTTAGTTTTCGCGGTTATTCTTATGGCGTCTTGATGAAACCTATGCAAATGTATTGATTTGAGTAGAAATTATGGAAAACCGTTGTTCTTCATATCGTTACTTTAGATCTTTTGGCAATTTTTCGACAAGTGCTGTGACTTAGATGATACCCAGTTGCGAGAAATCTAGGTTTTTTGAATTTGACTGAAATACAACTTTGATAACCAGATCATTGCAGTCGATGCGGGTGCGAGTGAAAACAATACAATGGTTTCTGAATTCTTGGGGTTTGGGGTCTACCTTAACAGAACCCGTCAGGCAGAATGCAGTCAGTCTGGTGTTACCAAAATTACAACCTGTGATTAATAAAATTGACTCCAGGTTTGGTAGCTCCGGCTGATGATTTGGATATTGCAGACTCTTCACCGTACGAGGTGACATCATCAATGCTTCAGAGTTTGGGCATTGTTGGTGGTGGTGGTCCGTGAATGCCTGTCTTTACATACGACGGTAGGGTGACCGTGGCTTGTTTCCAAATAATCCTTCTGATGTATTACGTTTTCAAACTAGCAAGTAATTTCGACGCAAGCATTTTTGCCATTGTCGCTGAAAAATCACTGCATGTGAGCTGGTCGGCTAAAAACGGTTTTCCTAGAGTTGTGTTAACCCTCGACTGTTTCTTAAAATATTTGTCAGATAAGGAATATGTGAAACTTGATAAAATGTGAAACTGTACTTGCTAGCTGGGTTGTCGCGACATCTGTTCCAGCTATGGATGGTCAACCCATGTACTCGATTTTAGACGACACAGCATGCACTGACACAGTAAGATGAATATTGAAGTCCCTCTGCAACAGATTAACTTTACCTAACCTCAATGGCTTATTTCAGTTCACTGTATCTGCAGAAGTTCAGGCTACAGAAGATAGAGGATTGCTATCCTTGGGTATATACTCACTGTTTACGAGCAGGTCACTTGGAAAAACCATCGATTTTAGGCTTAGTTACACTCGCCTGAGTGACAACTATTGAACTGCCGGCTAAGCATTGCAAGGAGCTTCTATTAGCCTGCACACAGGACGTCCATTTTCAGTTTTACAAGAAAACCTTTTTCGAGAATGGTAGGGTCCTGAAGAGTTCGTTACTGGGTTTAATGTTGGCTCATGCGTCCACAGAGATGAGTCGACGAAAAAACTTGGCATAACTGACTGTATATCGGGAAATGTGCAAACAGCATGTAGGTGATATTCCCTCCTTCGTTGATGGTAGCACAAATAAGGATGTTATATTACATTCAGTTAAATCAATTCACAAGACGCTGAAGTTCGTTATGGAAGTAAAACAAAACGCGAGATTAGGATTCTTCAATATTGCGCCATTAAAACGTCTAACTGAACCGATTCGATGGAGCACACATAAGGGACGGACATGGATTAGTCAGTACATCCATTCCAGCAGCTTGTTTTAACAAACGGGAAACTGAATTTGCTACCTTGTTTAGTAAACCGAATTTACAAAATTGTAATCCTGATACACTAGACGGAAAGCTTAAGCCTTTATTTGAAGAGTTTCTTGCTAGTGGATATGGTAACAGGTTTCTAGCTCGTAATATGTAACAACCGGAATAGCACGGTCATGACTGACTTATTGAACGTTAAACGGTCTACATGAATCTCTCGTATAAAGCATGGTTTATCAAGTTTAACGCTAACCAGTAGGCTCAATATGGTTTTGACTTTTCATGCTGTACCGCAAAGACAATCACTCACTTCTAAGTCAACCACAAGTCTTCACCCGCATTCTGAATTCCTTAACAGTATGTTCTGCCACATAAGCTCTCCTGTAACCTGAGACACCGTTATGTGTTCTCATTAGCTTGCTGGCTGGTTGGACAGCGCTGGTAATCCATAAGCGTGTGTATATACCCTCCTTTTCGTCTTGTACTGTGCGCCATCCTTTAATGAGAGAGAAACCTTTAATTGACAGCAAATCACAGTCTCAGAAGGGTAGCCCAAGGGTATGTCACATATCCCTGAAAACATAAAACCCAATATAGATGCCTTGCAAGAATGTAGTCTATATGGCAATTAGATCTACTAGCAATGTACAAGACATTAAATAAATAGACACTTGGGTAAAAAAGCAGCAGTTGGAGGTTGGTCTTGCTTCCCTTCAAAGACGTATCCATCATTTGGATGTTGGTAGTCGAGATATTTCTAGTTTCCAGTCGGCCATCCTCATAATAGAGAACGTCTTCGATCAACACATATACTCATTAGATACTCTGCACTGATTATACTTTAGCTTTACCTTCAACTAGCAATGTCAGCATTCAGCTTCGGGTATATGATGGTGAACGAGAAGACTGTCACCAAAAATTAACAAAGGCTTGCAAGAATATGCATGGCAAAATATATATGATGTCGTGGGACTGTGCGGCACTATCTCCAACGACTGAGTTGTTCATATTCTTTATACTCGTAAGGTTAGAACAGATCAGCTGTTATACAGTCTGTGAGCTTACATCGCTTTTGATCAAGACATGTGTCCGCGAAAGGAATCAAATATTACTGTGTGCGAGACCATCAGTCCGTCTCTTCGATGCGGACATTAATTTCCACTATTAACAAAGCTAAAAGTGGATGAGAGGAAACATCGTTTTCGATATCGCAAACACGCTGAGAGCAAAGTAGACTTAAAGCAAAGTATAGCAATGTATTAACTCTGGATGTTAACTCGTCAATACCGATCTTGAAGAGAAATGGACATAGTATTTGTGGCAAATGTAGCAGTATGTATACCTCATTGTTGGCACGTGATGACTTAGGTGACAAAAAGAACCGTCAGAAGTACTAACCTTAATTACAGACTTTCTCTACGACTGAAACCTTAATTTCACAAATGTCGTTCACACACCAATTAGTCCTAGCTAACGCCACCTTATTCGTTTCAGTATACCACTTACTATCCTGTTTTTTGTTCCCACCAAAATAGAAACATAAATCCTGGTGACCTACATATGTATAGTGACCAAAGTTTCCTTGTTCGTATCCATCTGAAGTAACAGTGTTAGAGTAGACGTTGTCGTTATGTATATATTGCATCCTTTAAGTAAGTACTGTTATGCCGTAATGATACTGATTAACCCATTCAAATTACCTGTTGTGAACTTGTCTTGCAGCTAAGTCATGTTGGTCAGTTTTACACCGTTTTTGAGTGAACACATTGCTTTCGAAACCGGGTTGAAAAGTATTGTCAGGTGGAACAGCATGTCAGTTCCCTCTGACTGTTGATTAGAAAGGTTTATGAGGAAAGGTCATCATATGACACTGTACGACAAGGGGAAGGTTGTTTAACATTTGGTTGGTACTTTACTTTGGCAAGTTGGATGAACCGACCGCTCTTGCTGACATAAACATCTGCTACCTTACCAATATAAACAACTTTACGATGGACATTCTAATTCGACATCACTCATCGGTCCCCTCTGAGAATTTCATTATCGAATATTCACCACGAACTGTGTCCATTAATCAGGCAAAGAACATTTTCTTGCCTGATTCAATTTCGTCCACATCATCTAACATTCGATAGGCAAGTTTGAAAATGAAAGATTCAACGACGACCTTGAAACTATTGTACGAAACTATGGATGAAGTTATTGATGAACGGACTTATTGGTTAATAAATAGTTTTTGACAGTTCTCTTCGACAGTGCAACATAACATCCTATTCATGGATATGTTTCCAGTTTATAAAAAATAGAAACGCCAGTCTTACATCTTTCACGATATTTAGCTCATTCTACCCAGCAATGACAACGAATATCACGAAGATAGACGAATAAATGAGAATGTTTGGTCCTGCTAAATTCACCCAAGATGAAAGTGTCAGAATTTGACAAATAATCTACGAAGATGATTTTCGTGCGAATGTAGACCCTATTGGCCTTTGGCCTTTATATCAGACAGTCTTCAAAAGCCAATTATGGAAGCATCCTTTTTTATGATTAGTAAAGCAGTAAGTGTAGGTATGAATGCCTTCCACCTGGTATCTACTTGCGTAATGATTGGATACATACAACACCAAGTAATATATTCCGGATATATCAAGCTCAAGTGTAGTTTGTACACTAGGCATAGCCTTCCAAATTTATCAACATCAGATGCGTTGGCTGGAACAAATTTATACTAGGAAGAATAGACGACGATTAGTACTTTTCGAACGTCGTGTTGTCTGGTGTGTTAGATGATTTTCTTGGAAAGCACTGCAGCATTTTCTGTGGTTCAGACCGGGTCACTGACGACCTTATCCAACAATGTTCATCGCTGCGGTTATGATACTTACAATTCTTACCGTTGAAGTCACGATTAAGTTGGAGTATGACCACAGTTAGCTGTATTCTCAACTGCGATCCACAACAGATTTCCAATTTATCATGAAACCGCATGCCAGTCATCATTTCACTAAAAAGGTCCATTTGGTGTCATCTTTCATTAAATCAAGCAGATAATTTACCTCTGCCCTATGGTATGCTGTTGATATTATTAGTTAGATCAAGTTGTATTGTTGATGTAATTTTTATTAGTAGCCGCCATTCTTACGTCGGGTTACTTGTGTTTAGTCGTGCTCAACATTTCACCGCATCGTTCGTATTCCAGTTGCATTTATGCTCACCTCCCTTCTAAACGAAGCACTGTACCGACTTCAGTTTTATCGATAGGATTTAGCTTATCGATGTTGTACACATCCTGGCCGCGATACAGCTGACTGGCGACTCAATGACCTTGGGGCGGGAAAATTATGGGGGTAATTGTGCAATGGAGAACACGTGTGATTCAAAACCAAACAAATCAGAGTTAGTGTCTAGGATTAGCTCTGATCAGCAGGTTAAACTCAGTTGTAATGCTTCTCGGACTGTTTCGTCAGTTTTGAACAAACTTTGAAATTCGAAATTCACTTTTCTCATTCTCCCTGTTCCTGCATATGAAAGGTTGAGTACGGTCAATCGAATTACAAACCTTTGTGTCAGTTTTTCGGTTTATTTTAAACGGCACAATCTCTTAATCAATAATCGTTCATTGAGAAACGAATAAACTGTTTAGCGCAATTAACCAGTTTTATTTCCGTCAGTTTATTGGTCAAATTACCGAAAGCACCTTTCAAATATAGTTTACGGGAACCATAGGGAAACTAAGTTTTTGAATGACTATTGCAATCCTACAATGGTGCACTCATCGTATATTATTGTGCTAGAAACAGGACTAACCGAGCGCAAGTAGGGATAGTGAACAGATGCGTTTCCAAAAACTCACAAACCTTATTGACAAGTGCACTTGTCCGATGCTCGCTTTTAGGACTGGACTCAAAAATTGTCACTTTTGTTCACAAGAACCTCGTTAACCAAGCACCGAGTGCTTGTTATTTTACCGGTCAAACGTTTTTTTGCAACGATAGAAAATCGCCCTATTCCTTTAGTTTGGCCAAGTTGCTCGCACGATATTTTCTTGGTTGTAAGAGGAGTTCGATCACTACCATATAAAATTTTAACGCATGTTATTTTGCACCTGAAAAGGATAGTTATAGACTGCTGCTTCTCTGAATGTGCTTAGTTAAAGGAAGAATACATATCTGACGGGATAGAGACAAGAAGGGAGTAATGCCGGCGTATAAGTAAGCTTTGTAATAGAAACGTAACGGCCCAGGGTGTGAAGTAAATTTTGTCTTTATTTACTGTGCATGTCTGTATTCCAATCCGCGTGAAGCAAAAAGTGTCAGGCGTGTAACTCTAAGGATGTTTGACGGTTATTTATCGATAGCAGAGACTGTATCTAGCCTATGGATTCGAGCTGGACACCAGAACAGCTGAGTGATATAGCTTCATATCCGCGAAAATTATCAATTCCGTTTGGTCCACATAATTGCAACAAAATGGCCTGACAAATTTGGCACGGCTTACGTCAAAGTTAGCTTCGTGAATCCCACCGGACGATGTGATATATGTGATTAAGTTCGCGGCAAATTATTCCCAGTCGAACAAAATCAATTTAGGTGTGTTCATCTTGCTAAACGAAGGTACACAGGTATTGTGATATGGTATGAGATAACTCGTATAATGATTCTCTTAAAATTGGGTCCGGATATTTGAAGATATGAGCGATTACTTGAGCTGGTTGTAAAAGGCAAATGGAACAAAATAATTGCCCTGACTCACTGTGTCACTGTGTGGCTTATCTGGTTTTCAACAGATGACATTTGCATTCAGTAATCAAGCATTGTCCTTAGAGTTCTGATCTACCTTTAATGTGGTAATGTCCAATGTTTAACTTTGCATATTGAATATCCCGCTATAGCTTAACTTAGGTATTTAATATGATCAGTTCGAATGAGTGAGCTTTACGTTTTTTCCTTTGATAAACATTAAATTGCCATTTTAAATAAAACACCCTGTTTTTAACTAGATTTAACAAACGATCAGCATAGGATATCAGCCACATTTTGGTGATTTGTATTTGTAGTGATTGATTACTTTTGTTGCAGTTAAAAACAATAGTCCGGATTCTTGTAGCTTTTAATCATTTTGGTCGATACCGAAATGTAACCACGGTGTACGCTTGAAAGAAGCATATCATGAAGTATTGCAATGGAGAGAATAACATCCTCATTAAAGATGATGAGCAGTCCATAATGACCACCCCAGTGTACGACCGTTGCCAAGTGGGGTAGCCGTCAACTCTTAATGTAAAGTTTTGTGGCCCACAAGCTGATAAGATATGGGCCTTGTAACTTCTAGGGTGACATGGCTGACAAAACACAAACCATCGATTCATGTAACCATTTCGAGCAATCTTCAGGTTTCTTATTTCTGGTTCTCAAACATTTCTTTCTGACACGCGATAATTGTGTCAACCATTCCTATACCACGGCCATAGCGACTATATATTTATCTCCCCGGGGTGCATAAGTCAACAGCTTGACTCATTTTGACGCAACCGAACAACTTGTGTGATGAACGCGCACAAAATTTACTGCTTGCTATGAGTTTCACTTCTTTTAACAGGAAAGAGTATTTATGGTTCATCGATCCACCGTTAAACCGAGATCGCGTGTGTTTGACAACGGATGATTAAAAAAAGCAGTTGATTATAGGAATGCTCTGTTTTCTAAATATCCGCTAATTGAGTAAGTCTTTCCGTCTAGATCAACTGTTACCATTTTTACTGAAGCGAAGGCCAAGGGCATATTTTATTTCTGCTTAAACGTTCTTATCTTCGGCATTTAGGGCGTTACGTTCTGAGAGTAATGAAGGTGATAAAACGGGAATTACTTCGGATAATGGTTGAAGAAATAACTACTTGCATATGGACCGGCGAACCGCACAATGTTTGCAAAAGTGAGTAAATTTGTTCATTAAGACAATTACATCTATATACGTGTACTGTTTTTAGAGATTATGACTATCCAGATGTAAATATTCAATTAACATCTGTTGGAGTATATTCTTTCCTCTCACGTTTGTAATACCACTTAGCACGCCGCTAAATACTCTCGCGTTGTTGAACATACAATAAGCTAAAACAACTTTTGGATTCATAATTTTGTTTACTTCAATCTAAGTGAAATTTTGCGTTAAGTTGGAACAAACGCGGTTAAGTCTATAATCAATAATAGACATCCGAAATCATGTTTTATAGTAGATACTTAAAATCCAGCATATTCTTCAATGAGAAATTAGTTTCATTGTATCAATACACAAACAGTTGTCTCGATAATCATAACTTTCAGAATGGTCAATATTTAATCCGGTTCTCCCAACTAGATTGAACATTAACAAATTGTTAGACGAACTAAAAAATCGAACTAGAAGTGTTTGCATTTATTTTGTCCCACGGCGACTGAATCTATCAGCATTTTTGCCTGTTACGCGTGTGGAAAGTGTGGAAATCTATTCTCGTTTAAGATGGACAGAGATCGTTGCTCATTTGGACAAGTACAAAGGTGATGAATAAGCAAGTGGAAACAGCAACATCGCTTCATAATCAGATTCTTGTCAGCATTGTAATGATGGATAAGTATAGTGTTGCGATTAAGTTCTACGGAGTTACTTATAAATAACTATATTTATTGCAAAAACAGCACACTGTAAGTGCTCCTCTAATTTGGTGAGCATTTTTGACGACTTGAAATGCTGTTACTATGTTGAAGAACCCACAGGCGAGTTCCATTATCTGCTCAAAATGAACATTGACGAAGAATGACCGGAAACGAACAAACGACCGTAGTCTGGAAAAAATTATAAAAATGGTCATTCCTCTGCTGAACATAGTTAGGCAGCCGCAATATAGAGCAATTCATCGTGAAAATCTCTTTTTTGGACATCTGCGGCCGTTGTACCCATCTATTTGACAAGTAATAGCGATTATTTTCAAGAAGTATACTTGTAAATTTGGCTCATCAAAAACTCAATCACTGGGGGAATATCGATAGTTCAATGCTGTAATGCAAAAGATGAACTAAAACCTTATCTACAAATTTCGGTGGTTTTTGTTTATTCTCTCTTGATCACCGCGCCTGGATGTTTCAAGCATTATGTGACAAATAATAGTATTTATACTTTCAAATACCTCACTTAATAAAACATTTTAAATTCAAACACTAACTGGCGGAAGTAGACGTAATTTATTGTGCACTTTTCCTCTGAAAGTATAGTTTTCCAAAAGTGAGATAGATTACGAGGCTCACAGCTAGGAGGGTGAACACAACCTTGTGTTAATAGATTTTAAGTGCGCCAAGTAAATCATTCGACGATCTTGTGTCAAACATTTTGGAGTAGAATACTGTCGAATAATGAACGACGTCAAATATAATTTTTATAAATGCACGGTAAATTCACTTTTATCCACATACATCCAGGGTTTCTCTGAGTGAAATGGCAAGATGATCACTACAATAATTCTGCGCTACTCTGTGTACAGTGCTTACTCACTAATGCGAACTACCGTATGCAGTTGATTATTGTTTACATGTAAGATGCCGCGGACCTTCAAAAATCAAGCTTGCGGAAGAACTATATAATTGATCTAACTATTTTCTCAATTTAACATTCGAATTGATTCGAACCAGCTACAGAAACAGTATGCTGAATGGCGACAAGCATTCTACCAGTTGAGCCGCAAAGCTTTGCCAGGATTCCAGAGATTTCATAAGTTCAGGGTAAATTTTATTTTTATGACAAACATGACCTACTTTGTGAGGGCTTCTGTTGACACAACAATATATACACCATTGCTTACTAGTAAGTAGGGATTTGATTGACATCATTTGGAAACAGCTCACGGTTAGATGGAAATTTTAGCCGACTCGTTGCAGAAGGTGGGCTCCGGCTTCGGTTTAGTTCTTGTTAGAGTTTACCGAGATTTGAAATCGGGGAATGCTTTCATGAGGTAGTCCTGCAAGCCACACCAAAACTGATCTCATACTTATTCAGTCCAAAATACTCCGTTTACCCACTAAGCTTCATTTGTCTTTGAGTAATGTTCATAATGCCCAGTCATCTCAGAAGGAAACACAGTAACTAGTACGCTATTTCCAACTGATGATAGCTTATTTAAGGCATCTCAAAACTGTTTTGACTGGAATTGCTCAAGATCATTTTGAATTTTACTGTCTTTGGTTGACAGAAATTCAACATCGCTCTCAGGGACTAAGCTCAACATGAGTGTCGACAGTCAACGTGAATTAACTGAAGGTCACAAGTGTAACATTCCTGCTTGGGCAGTCAATCGGCTGGTTCATTTGGTAGATTCCATATGACACAGTTGGATGGGTGGGTAACTAGGTCCGAATGTGAAATTTCCGAGCTTCCGACGTTGCTTCGTAGCTCAGCTGGTAGAGCGCTTGCCGCGTTTGGGCATGGTGTTTCTGTCGCTGGTTCGAATCCAGCCGAATTCCAGATTTTTTGCAAATGGATCTCTTCTAAATTATCGAAATCTGTCAAACTACTTATCTGTAACACTATTGTTTGGGTTCATGGAAATATGTTTAGATTTTCTAGACGAAATCATTACCCGGATAATTTGGTCAGAAAAAAAAACACTCTCAAGTACAACGTTATTTTCTAGAATTTTGAAGACATTATGATCAATCAAATTTTTTGTTGAATGTCAACTTAAGAAGCACTTTATCATGAATAATTTGACTCACTGGATTAATGTCCATCTTACGAAATAATGGCTTATCACGCCCACTGGTACCATACATCCATGTGAACTGTGGTAAACCGACTAAGTAGAAAAAAGAGATGTCCCAGCTAACTTCTATACTCAATTATTTGTGCACTCGTAAAACAACAGATATTTTTAAAATAAACATAAACGTTACCTTCGCAAACCACCATCCAGTTGGCGTCAACTTGCGAGTGTAGTTTACTGTTTCACTAAACAAACGTGCAAAACTTCATATAGAGTTTATTGTGACGCTTACAACACTTGTGGGTGATTTCAGTTTAGCAACATACATGGAAAATTGATCAGACTTGAAACCCAACGACCAGACAGAAACGATGTGTGACGCACTTATTCAACATTTCAAACATTCACTAATGTAGGCCATGTAGACTGACCTCGATAAATTATTTTATGTGGAGTGACATCCGTTATTCATTCAGAGAACAGATGTACACAGAGGTGAACGACACTGACAAAATTTTTCCTGAACCAGGTCAACGGAAGCCTTACAATACGGAGGAGAGCCTGAACAAACCACCCCAAAACGAAACGTTATCGTCTATTTACGTCTTTTCTAGCACAAGTTGTGTGTTCTAGCAGGTACAGTCTTTGAAGGGATATGCGTTGAGAATCGCGCGTTTCCGTCAAGAAGAATCATTGATAGACCACATATCTGAGCAGATCTATGGTTGATTTACATTCGCCTTATGAATGATCTAATTGGACTGATGGGATCAAATCTGATTTGTACAAAAATTGTTAGATATGTAAAGCTGACTTGAAACAACTAACAAGATTCAGCTAAGCCTGTCTCCATAAAACAGTACACTGGTCCATATGGGTTTCCTAAGTTTACCATGTTGGCGTTTGTGGTAGTATATCAGAATACTGTCCGCTATATATTTACGATGCCAATTGTTGACGTCCCTTCGCATTTATTAACACAAGGTTCAAATTTACTTTGGCTCACCCAAAGGTTACTGCATGCACTTAAGAAATTTGGTAGCAGAAAAGAAAGTACAATATAGTCAGTTACAAATTTTGAGAAAGTTCTTGCTCTTTGTAAACAGACTGAGCGGTGTCAGGCAAGATAAACTATTCTTCTCCATATTGGACTGTCTGGCTAGTTCTAGAGCATACATTACAGTAGTGGGGTTTTGGGCCATACCCTCGTTAATCTTTAATATATCTCACTATTCACACTTATTATCACTTACAATCAAGCGCAGCTGTCATATTCCGGTAGACTTGGAAGTCAGTCATTTACTGAAGCATCGCACTCGACTTTCGTTCTTGGTATTGCTAATATATATTGCCTAATATGAACTTCGACCAAGTTTTCATAAGTCTTTCTTGTTGACCACTGCGCCATTGACCTAATGTTATTTAGTACGGATTTGCCATGTGCAAATGGCCAACTGCATTTGCTAGTGAGTAGTGCTCAGATAGCTCAATCGCGTTAAGTTAAAACACATTTACTGCCCTGCCAACTCTCTTTGATGACTCTACGACTAGGACATCCTGCAAGTAAAAATCACGAAACCCATTAAATGTACTGAATAATGTTTCGCTTACCGATATGTATCAGAGGATTCAACGCTTCCAGGTAGTCAACACCTTCAAAAAAGATGCAAATGTTGTGACGTGTATTATTGGAAATTTCCCCCTTAGTTCTCACAATATAAGTTTTTGAAAGGTAATCACGTCACCGAAACCACCACTATGGTTGTTTCTATCAGGTTTACATTGGGAACGCCTTTCTTACTTGCTTGAAGCTTGATGGTCCAGGTTCTAATCCAAGTTATTTGGAACGATGTTTCGAATATAGGTGGCTGGTGCATAATAGTGACACACGTGTACCTGAAGCTTCAACAGTATATTTCTGAATTCACGTTTATTCTAGTCCAAGTCTGGACACGAATTGTCATACAGCCTGGTTTTGCGTACGTTTCGAGTTTTGGTCTGGTAAGATCGTCTAGTTGTATTCATCCCAACTAAATTAACTTGGAAAACAAGTGGACTAGTCTTGATTATGCCTTTGGTCGTTTACCTACATTTCACACTGTTTAGTGACTTCACCAGTGCATCAAGAGATTCCCTACGGATACCCAAGCCTTTTTCAAGATATTGACGGCATTTCAGTTTGGTTTACCATTAGCTGATGTCAGCAGGAATTAACTGAAGACCCACGGTTGTGATAGGGCAGTTAGTATTGGACAGCTTAGAAGGCCAAAATGTAGAAGGAACATAGCTGGTACTACCAAAGATGTTTACCTCGCTTATGAATTAGCTGTGTATCTACTCATATGAGCGGATCACTCCGTTTTCGTTGCCTACTTCACTGGTTACGTGGCACTTACTGAATGTCGTTCAGTCATCTACTCAACCCTTTTGTCAAATGAGCACAACATCAGCGAGCTCAACATGTTTACTTTGAGTGAGAGCATCCAATGACGGTTTGATTTGTGAAAGTCAAACTGGTGAAGAACAATTCCATCAAATGGAATTAGTTTAAGTAATAAACGTGCAGAAATTCAAGAATGGACGATTCAGCGATGGCATGACCACTTCCATCTTGCAAATTGTTGATATGTTTGTCAAGTTATCTTCCTATTCAAATAGAACGAGTAAGTTGATTTTTCTGGATCATGCGCTCAGTGGTTTCTACTGGGAGAGCTTGACGCGGGACACTTTACTATCAATATTGCCTTTTGAGCAAACGCTAACTGCCGGATGTAAGGAATTAATTCATATTCATGGTTTACTGACCTGTAACCAATAGATCATTGTATACTCTACTGCATCGACTAATGTTATAAACCCTTCCCCTGGAAAAAGTTATCTTTTTGAATGGAGGCTTTACATGTACAAGGAAATGATGACCGGACGTGTTGGTGTCAATGGCTTATAACAGGGTGCAACGAATATTGTGTGGTATCATGTGAAGTGGACAGCGAAATCATGTGAAATGATTAATGAACGGTGATAAATAGGATTCATTTTTGAAGCGTTTCTGGCGAATTAGGATAATCCACGCAGTAACGCGTAATTGACTGCAATAAGACCGATTTAGATGGTCAGGTTAGCAGCATTACTTTCCAAGTAAAAAAACCGTCAGAAAAAGCGATCGAAAAGATTGCAATTTATAAAGTGTTATTGACAAATTTCCGATAAAAGTGCTCTCTTATCTTGAATCTGAATTAACGGGATAACCAAATTATCCAGCAGAGAAGGCGTTGAAAATACGGCAATCAAAAACTTGTTTCTAGACTGCTATCAGTCAACAGAAAATGAGCTGATTTATACAATCGGATACAGTTGAAGGTGAGAACTTGGCAAACCACACCATACAAGGAGATTTTCATAGCCACGCAGTAATGACTATAACAAAGAAGTTAACAGATAATTTATATGCTGTCATGGTACAGTCTTCATCGTGATTGTTCTGAGCACATAGTGGAAAGTAAAGGTAAATATAAGATCGGATTTCTACATGAAAACCAAAAACGTTCTTCAACAAATCTGACATTGTATCTTTCTAAGTAAAAAATGGCAAACATACAAATGAACTTCAACAAATCAAACTTTAGGTCTCCCAAGCCACTTGGGCAAACCAGGAAACCAACGGAGGTCATCCGAATATAAGACAAGGTAGATTCTAAAGCAATTATTTACATATCAGCATTAACTTTTGCCATGACCTTCAAGAAAACAATGACCCGATACCACGTCTCAGAACACCTTGTTATGTTTTCACAAGTAATTGTTTCGAAGTTATCTGATCCTTGAGATGTATTTGTTGCTATGCCCTTCTCCCAAACACTGTGAGAAACTGAGGTGACAAAAATTAACGACATCTCCTAAGTGCGAATCACGTGAGGCGTTGGATTATTTGTGACAGGCAGGTGTTCGTATCGTCACTGCTTTTGAAAAAAGGAAGCGAGATGCTTGGCTTCCCTTCAACCCTCAAGATGACGCCCGAACAATACAACTTCGTCATTCATAAAACTCGAATCCACCAAAACAGCTACAATTCATTCGATCTGAACTTTGAAGACCATCAAAGATGGGCACTAGTTAATTTTTGCTCGTTATTCATTCGACCTCTGCAACGTAAGCAAAAAGCGCCTGTTTTTCTCACAACACGTTGTATAATCACGAGAACACATACCATGCGGAAGATATTTATCATTCTTTCCTTCACACCGATTCGATGGCTGGCTTCAGGTGACTTGAAGTGCCGATCAAATTTACGAATTAGCAAACGGCAAGTAACTTCTCTATGATCTTGTTGTATCGCTGGTGAACAAAATCTCAAGTTATCCAGGATGCTTGCGAAAGACTCAGCAACGGAGCACGACAAAGTGTACTGTATGTTGTCAAAAAGACATTATGTATGAAAACAACACAGTAACTGGCTTCAGTAGCTTGGCTTCGGCCTTGGCCGACGATTTTGTTGATTACCCCATGACATATTCCAGGGTTGCTGTTCGATTCATACTTATGTCCCATCGAAGCATTTGTTTGGTCTTGCGGTGAGTGTCGTGTTACGCGTCACAACTTGGATTATTTTATATGGAGTCGTTCCTGAGAGCTTGCACCCTTTCTTGTAGTTCTGAATCTTCTCATATGTTAGTGCAGTAGAACAGCACTCAGGCCAGCTCTTCTGTGAAAGTACTAGAAACCCCGGTCAATGATGCCAGTGATTCATTTCATGTAAGGAAGAATATGATCCTCTTCTCTATACCAGCTCGACCGGAGTTAACTTAGAAGACACGTCTCCACAGTAATATAGAAGTGTACTCGAGTACGAGTCCCGTCAGGTTTGTAACGAATAACCCAAGGCGTGAAGATGTGTTGCGAATATTTTGTGACATCACTTCAGGGTCGGTCTAGGGGACTGCGTGGACAATACGCATTTTCAGTTTCTCCACGAGGGACCTCCTTCACCCTATCTAAAGGAGGACAGCTGTGAGTTCGAGTCTTGAAATGGTGACTATTTTACGCTGAGCTGCTTTTGATGTGCATGAGAGGAAATAACATACTGCTGGGCCGTTCAACGCTCTTAATCAGGTTTACCCAGTTGTTCTGTGTCCTACCTCAGGTGCATCATAAAACAAGTGCAGTTCTACTCCTGTGGCGATAAATGTAACTAGAAAACACACTGAGGTACCCGAATTGCTTCAACAAAACAAATATTAGTTAGTCAATTCTTCCAGGTTCAACGATCGGTCTCTTTTACTCTGCGAACGCAAATATTAGCACTAGTCGACGAAACACACACGATTGTCATTACACCGTTTACATAAAATGGAGCAAAAAACTCCTGCAGTGGCATTCGGTGGGCATTCAGAGGAGACTACAAATATACTTGGAAAGAACGTTATCGTTTGACTTTTCTTCAATATGTTCGTGAATAGTTTTAACTATGAAGTGGTGTGTGAACTTTGATATAATCTAGGAGAACCTTTCGTAACATGTGGAGTAATCCATACGATCCTCCAGTAGTGGTAAACTTTTGTGAAGTGATTTATTGTAGCCATTAATTGAGGTATTAAAAACGCCGGTGCTAACACGGGTCTGATAAGTGAACAACGTTAATCTTTAAGCTTTCAAGTTAAATATACGGATCATTGGCATAAATTACAGAAATAACCGGTGTGTCCTGAAGTTATGACCATATAACGATGGGAAGGCAGTCAGTTGCATCGGGTGAATCAGTCAAACTGAGGTTCAGTTCTCCCCAGTTAACATAGCTGAGGTATTTGCCCTAGCGATTCTAATTACCAAGATGGGGGTTTGCGTACACAGGGTCTATTGGATTCAGGTCGGCTCTGGGAGACTATGACCACCGAACAAAACTTTCTAAATGTTTCAGCCCAACTTGCATACTTCATTTTTTGGAACGATTGCACAAACTCGATGTGAAGTTTCGGTTTGCTGTTAAATTAAAGTACTTTCTGAATTGTGGAGCTTAGATTCAGTTTCTCAGGGGAATTTACTTCAAACTGGCCAACATAACAGAAGGTTAGTCTGCAACTGAGCGGGCTTCTACCTCCTTCGTTGCAATTTCCTTTGTGTACAAAGCACAGTGTTAATGGAAAAATTTCTACTGAAATCACAGCTCACGTTTCATGCGGACTCCAACATTTGCAACTCTCGGTTTGATGCCACCCAGAAAATGTACTTCAGCTGACATCATCATGTAATACTGTAGTGTTGTTATTAGTACAAGCCACAAAACTGAAGAATTGAGTCTAGCAATGGTTAATTTCACTGTTTCCGATATCAAAATATGCCCAGCTTCATTCCCAATTTGTCTCATAGAATCTCAATTTGACCTGACTCTCACGTAACCGTATCTCTTGTCATGGACCTCCTAGTTGAAGACGCATAAAAATATGCAATTTACTGTGAAATGAAGTCTAACAAATTATAATTCAAAGCCACGTTAGTATATATCGGTCTTGTTAAATGCAACATGTCAAGTGTCGTTTCCATTTGACAAAGGGTAGTCGATCCTATGACCAAAGAGAAAAAATACCTCAATGTTATATAGACATGTTTATTATTTTGACTCTGTTGCACTTGAACAAGTACATTTAGTTTGTGATGTCTTCCCAGTTCACTTTGAAGATAAATCTTTTGACGGTTCATTTTTAAAACAGGACGTCCATACACTTTTACTGGGATTCCCTGTTTGTGCTATCAACAGACGTCATGTCTTGTCTTGATAGCCTGTCTAACAAATTCCGAGTAGTCAAATGTGTCTGTAGAACTGATTACTCTCGCTGGCTACCATTTATCGACAACTCCCATAAAGGTTGCCAAAAGTGTTCAGTGACTGCTTGCATAGATTTTCCAACTGGATAGATTTATCTACTTAAAACGCACAATTATAACCTGCCGTCCCTCAGTGATTTGGTTGCTAAAATAGATGGCAGAAATGTATTTGCTGAAATGGACTTCTCATTTACTTGGAAACTGAGGTGGTGTTGTCAATCAACAACTCAAACCTCGGTCTGTATTACTAACAGTATCTGCCCTTTCGGTTATATATGTCCTTACACGAGTTCAACCATATGTAAACAGTGCTTACATGACTTGATTTCGCAACATCGTATTCCATCTGTATTGCAATGACAATCAATATCCGCAGATGGACAACCTACAAAATGTAGATAAAGAATTTTAACTGTTGTTTTGAAATATCCTTCATGACATATATGTGTCCTGTTAGAGAAGATGCAAATCAACTAAGATAGAAGATGAACCATGTATGTCACTGTCAACGATTAAAATTAACCCTCTAGCAATCATCAAGTCACTGAAACACTTTCAGAGGTTTATCACACATGCACACCAACCAAGATCACCAGTAACTGTTCCGGGAAGTAGCGGGTGCGTTCGGCACTCAACTAGGAAAGCGTGTTGACGTTTTCAATGCCTGAGGGCTTAAGGAAGTACAGTCTAAAATTGTGTCATAACATTACACTGGTTGATTGACATAAACCATACTTAATGACAACTGAGTTTGTATCATGAACAACGTAGGCGCTCTCAATCTAGCCCGCACAACACATGAAAGGGACAAACTTCAATATCGGAACAGTAGCCACACAAGTACACGAAGTTGTAAGAAACACGTCACACAGATGAACAAAATGAACCACACTTTGCAGTGAACTGGAGGTTAACGAGACTGCTTACTGCAAGACTTACAATACTTACCAAAGTATTAAATGAAACTGCAAATAAAATTGTGAGCATATTTGCTTGCTGTTCTTCACAGCACGCGATCGCGCTTGTTTTTTTGCATATTTATCGATTTATCCGCGCCAGTAGAACCAAACACTCTTCCAGCTTGCCCGCTCACTCGAAGGCTGAATCTTTAGCTATTTTCATTATTTTTCCGTACGGAAATTGTATAGCTTTTCACTAGACCAGCAGTAACTTCTGTATGATTAGGTCGGGTGTCCTGTTTATTCACATATTCATCCCGTCTCTGGTTCTTATTGCATGCGCTTGGGGATTGTTGATTTAGTACTCGCATCCGTTTAAACCGGTGGACCTGGCGAAATGACTTAGCGTTATTGCTGAAGCAGACGCATTTTTATCTCATCTAAAGAGTCGATAACCGCCGCTGGCAACTGAACAATACCTTTGGTATAAGCATGAAGCAGGCCGGTCAAGTGTGTGCAATGCGAAATAAATCGACGGTTATAGTTGACTGCCAATGCTGAACTGATGTTTTCGAAGAGACTAGGTGCATTCTAATTCTCAAAATGGTTTTGCTGCATGACTTCAGCGGTATTGGCTTTCGAAACAAAACATTTCATAATTTACAAAAGTTTTTCCTGCATCAGACTACCGGTCACTTATAAATGTTTTATTAAAGTGAAACCGTAAACTCACGATGTTGTTTCTCATGGGTTTAGCTGTGAGAAGAAATCAACTTCGAAACCGAAACATTTCCGTTTCTATCAAATGGTGTTATTTTTGCTTCCAAACAAACCACATTTTTACAAAGTGTGTGATTAACTCGAATAACATTGCGGTGCTTCAACTCATCACCACTGAAGCTTAACTATTCTTGCCAGGATTAACTATCAAATGAATTCTGTTTTTATTTTTAATTAGTTCTTCACGTAATCCACCACGAAACATTGAACTCAACCGGAGGGTTCGGATTAACAAAGCTAAGTTTTAATCACATTTGACCATAGCAGAACACCTCCGACCACAAGGTCATCTTTAAGGTATTCGGTGATTTTTTCTCTTCCCAACTGAGAAAATGCAGATATAACAGAGATTGTTGCACATGAAAACATAAGTAGGTCACTATTTGGTCTTACCGGGATGAGTAATAATGACATGGAGCAAGTCAACTAACACCATTTCTAATAAAGTTAAATTTATTGTGGGTTGTATAGTGAGATTATTTTAGTCAGCAGAATCAATAAAACGGCGTTATCCGAAAATTATGTCTAACTGCAGTTTATGAGCTAAACAACAATGATGTGTAGTTACAATTCTTTAACAATAAAGCGAACAGGATTATTATCTGAAGGTTGAACGTGAGCTAGCGTGATAAAATATGTGCAGAATGGTTGTTTCATCAAAGTGTTGAATGCAAAATAACGTAATATTAATCTAACAAAACTTAATCAAACAGTCTCTCAGCAACAGGATTTCGAAAGATTTAGGGACAATTCATTGAATCTAATTATCTGCAATATGAAAAGTGGTCGCTATCAGAAACAACACAGAAAGCCTTCTTGTTAGGTTTTGTTATGTGCACCTATCGATTTGTTCAATTTGACTTAAAATGTACGTGTAAATGGTATATTCAAACTCTGTAGTTAGTAACACTTCAATACTAAATAATTTCCGTTGAAGTCGACATCTTCTTTTCCTGGATTTTGCTTGCCTTCACAATGTTTTCGGTTGTCCATTCGGCCCATATCAAATCACAGTATTTATTTATGTTTGTTTGCAAAAGAACGGTGGTTGGTGTTGCAAACGGTCGGGAGCAGGTTGGGTTGCAGTTCGAAATACCGGACTTGGTGCAAGAGAGTGAAATCTTCTGAACTATTAATAAATGTATAAATGTATAATAAATGTATCTAGAAATATCTGCTGTAACTTCGTGACTCTGCCTACAGGGCCTCCCGTTAACTTGTGCTGAAAACTTGAGGGTGTCAATCAATAAAACCGCGATACGGTTTCCACCGAAACATTCACACCATATGCATTTGAACAAATACTTGACTTGTACGACCGGCCTGTTTGCTCCATGACATTATATGAATTCTCGGTCACCCTAAGCGATCTGCTACCTTGAACAAAGAACAAGTTCGTGATGATTATATTGTTTCTGTCAACGAAATTTCAGATAAAACGCTATTCATTTTATTGAACAATAAAGCTCACGTTTTAATGAAAACCATCTGGGACCACTTGACATTTATTTTATAATGGAATCGTTTACAGTAGTACTGCGTTGCATCGGTTTTCACCATAACCGGAAATTCTGGTTGGTCAGCAACTACAAGTAATGCCATGAAAAGATATTCGTTGGTCACATTTTACCAAATATTTCGATAAAAAATAACAGATAAACAAAAATTGTACGGTTACTGACTTTTGTATGCAACTGTTCGCCAATGGCAATGCTTCACACATTAGAATAAAATGTCATTTGAGTGAAGAAAGATGAAAAGTTGTACAGAGATTTTGGATTTCATACTTTTCTCCCCTTTGTTACGACTAGCCCGTCAATATCTTCGTCAGTTCCTCCGTTATTTTAGTTAGTCATTCAGGATGTCAATTATAAATAATTATTTTACGCTTTTTGGAAATCAGCAGAACTGGTTAACGTAATTAGAAACGTGACTATCTGGGTAATTGGTATCGTCTTTATGATCGTGTTGCCATCATCTTGACAAATATATGAAAACATGTTGGAAGATGTTCATTAGAGTCTAATTGAGAAAAAAGGGCTGTAGCTTGCAGGATTGTCAAAACATGCTCAGTTACATAGACTTTTTGTGGGAATATAAATGCAAACAGTATTTTTAATCGACCGTTCAATAATCTATCTCAAGTAGATGAAACCTACAGGCAGAAACATGCCAGTCGATGAATACTTATGGACTATACGAAAGTGACCAAATCCCTAACTACTCATCAATTATCTAAAATATCGCGTAGCAGGGTTAATGAGATCGGAGATTTCGACCTGTCTAAGAAGTCTTAATCGCGGGGTTATCGATTGGACTTAACAGACAGCAACTGTGTCTCCCATCGTGATGATCGGGTAAACTGATCATTACTCACAAGCGAAAGTGGTTGCGTGTTCACATATGATAATTCGGTCGTGCCTAATGTGAAGTCAGTGGCTCAATGGTAAACACGATTGCCTCAAGACAGCGTGTCCGAAAATCTGCTCCCGGCAATCGTGCGGATGTGCACTACTAACGAGTTCTAATGAGAGCGAAACTCGAATCTAGTGCTTCTGCAGTTCAAAGGAGCCCACTGGAAATCCTATGGGAATGCGACAGCTACGATCAATTGTGGGTGATGTTAAACTTGAAATCAAAAGACTACTTTCATACCTCTTCATATTCGTGAGCATTAATTAGATTTTGTTTTATATAGTTCAAAACAACAGCGGAACCTTGAGATGTTTGTTTGTACCCATACACATCAAAATATTACAGTGATTACCAAATTGGAAAGTATTAGCCGGTTATTCTTCCGGTTGTGATTGGTCAATTAATTTGGTTACTTTAAGAGTGAGCTTGCATTTTTGCAGGTTTGTGTAGAAAGCACTGACACAGAAGATTCTTATCCAACTTCAGAATGTCGTGATCATTTTTTTGGATCAAGCTACTGCTAAAATGAGGGTATAAGTAGTTACAAACGGTGCAATCCAGTTACATTTTGTTTAACTACTCCGTACTGTGCCTTAAACAGTATGTGTTGCTTAATTAAATACGCCTACAAGGTATGTTTTCACCTAAGGGTTGCAAAAACACCGTTACCTAGTAACAGAAGCGAAGCGTAGCGTAGATATAGATAAAGTATAAATACTATGCATTAAACGTACAATAACTTGTAAATAATTAAAAGCATTCATTGAACACAGCAGAAATTTGTCTTCATTCTACAATGCCACATGCTCTTTGATGTTTAGACGGTTCAGCGTTGTAACTTGTTCCTTTTTCCGTGAAAAAGCAAATAAAATATTCCGATTGACATCCGCCGTGAAAGAAATGGAAGAAGGAATGTAACCGAAAATCAAAAACTAGGATGATTACATATCGTGAATACCCCCGTTTTATTCACGAAGTGTAACTTGTAAGAAACAGGCTTGTTTTCGGTACTTCCTCAACTATTATGTGGGTTAGTCGGAGATGGTATACACTATATATCAGTGGGATAAGGTGTGTTAAAAAGTAATATCGGCTCGGTCCGATTCATGAGGTCTAGTTACATAACACTGGTTCGGTAGAATGGTAATAACGCCTTTATCAGCCCGTCTGATGTGGTTAGATAAGAAGCACCTATGAACTAGTTATTGTGCTCGACGGAATTAGTCAAACTTCACAGAAGTCGCTAACTATGGGTGTACCATCTTTGATTCTATTAGTATGTGCCAAGTTTTATTGATGTTGTTGCTGCTGTACGCTTTTTCTGTAATTAATCAATGGTTTTGTATATGCAACCAACGAGAAAACTTTTGACATTTTTCTGTTGACAATGTTAAAAAAACAGAACGGCAAATGTTACGCAATATGTTACCTAGCTTGACTCTTTCGAAATAATTTGTTGAAAATCAAACCTCATACGAAGGACTTGTCCTAATTGCAGGGTATTTTGCAAATGTCTTTTTTTTGGTCTATCCCACAGTACACTGTTTATACTGCCTAAGCTACCTCGAACATTTCAGAAATACTCCAACGTGCAAATTGAACGTGATTTTCCGCCCAAGGTCGTTTGGTACACAATGAGCATCTGGAGGTTTAACTACCAATATCCATAGAGAACGGTGATTCTGGGGTAGCCTGTGAAAGAGATCGATCTGGTGAGCTTATCGATCCCTAAGTTTTCCATCGTCAAACTATTTTACACGTCTTCCGGAATTATGATTTTGAGATGTGCAAGATGATTGACGGTAGGGCAGTAGTTGCAGATAACTTCATGGAATGTATATATATTGGCAACAGAGTTATTAAAAGATTCAAAACGTTTAAAAAATTCACTGAGATATCAATTCATAGTGCTGTGCTGAGCCATCAAAGTTCGTCCATATGTAACTGTTCTTTAGTGCTTGTCATGTTTGTAGGATCACCGTAAGTTTGTTTTGTGTGTGGCCATATCAATCAGTCATATTGCCATGTTGTAGAAGCTTTCGTACAGGTATAATTTGTGCCGATGTGTTGAGAGAACGCATTTGTATTCTGACTTCTTTTGAAAGCTGATCGTTCTGGATTAGTGGTAGCAGGTGAATTCTGGCTGAAAAATGTAGGGGTTTTAGGAGTTACATTCGACAATGTAAATACGTGAGGACTTCGACCTTCGTTGACAATGAGGGGCTCAGAACTATCCCTAGGAACGCAAATGTATGTTGGTGACATGCAGGTTAACTAAGAAAGATAAATACAGTGTCAAGCACTGAGTGGAGGTAGATAACTCAAAGATGTATGCCAACATTATACATCCATACCTCGGGATATACAGTGATGTACGAGATGCTGGTGACTATTGCCGCAACTATATCACTGTAGGCAACAGATGTTTAAGGGTGTGCGTACCAGAAGTGAAAATTCGGAAGCTTTCATAAGCAAGCCGCCGCAGCTTGTCCCATTTGTGACGGCGAAATGAGTGTTCAATGCTATGGTTTACCATCCGTTCCCAAAGTAATCATTCCCATGTAATAAGACCTCGGTCTTGCCAATAACAGTTCAAATTATTCTTTCCTTCTAAAGTCTGTTCTGAATAAGTACACTTACTGATTATATTTCAGGTTGCCTGTAGGGATAGATACTTTCGTCAAAACTATTTACTGGCACATATGACTTGTTCTCGAAATGTTGCTCGTTGTTTTATGCTGTCAAGTGGTTAAGTCTGCTTGGATTTAACCTCTCTGTGGAATGCTATGCTATGGTACCCATACGCACATTACATTAATTTTCTACGTTTATCGCAGTCATCATTGATAAAACATTTCATTTTTCTCAGCAGATTTGCTAATTTTCTGTTACCTTTTCAGTCGGTAAACTCCGTACAAAAGGAACAGAGAGAAAGCACCTTACTGTGATAAACACGCTTCTGGCACTGCATGGTAGTTTCAAACTAATTTAGATCCTGCCTGAGGTACCAAATTCATAATTATCATATTATTACTGTGAAAAGTGATAATCTTGCAATTCAATTTGAACAAAATGAGTGGTAAGTCGTTCGAATGTTCTGAATATTACGAAAAAACAGTTTTGTCCCGGTCATTTACAGGTAAGTTATCACAAAAATACTTGCCTCTAACTGTAGTTTTGAATTTGATGCGGATAACTTCCAGTTATATTGTATAACATTGGTTCACATCATATTTTTACGATTTCCAAGGAATTCGCGTGGAAAACTGGCTGGTTGAAAACTCCGATTTTATTTTGCTTAATCAAATAAAGTTGAATTGAGTTTTAGCTAAATCACTCAGACAGAATTTTCCTTTCCTCAACTTATTTTATGGTGAATAACAGCTCAGTAATAGGAAATATTAGCTCATTTGCCGGTTATTTTTTAACCACTTCTCGAACTCGTTTCAGTGTGCAGAACAACGCGGATAGTCAAATGTACCGACAAAAACTGTGCCTAGACCCTGTCTCCCTTGAAATATTGAAGAATACTGGAAACTTTCGAAACTTCGAATGTACACTGAGGTGAAAACTCAGGTGAACAAAACGGATACCAGTCAGTTCGCTTGAGGTTGCACGCGTTGAAACCACTGAGAACTTCCTTTGTTCAGTTCACTGCACTCTGTTAACGCTTGATGCTTGGTCTAGAGCATTTCACATAGGTTTTAGACTGCATCAACAGGTTTGGAGGCGTCAGCACATAAACGATCCTTCAGCCTTGTTAAAATTCTGGCAATCTTATCTCAACGTATTATTTTTTTTACTCAGCTGCTTCAAGAATGGAAACCAAGTTACCTAATTGAATGTTCAGGCATCATAGCCACTTGCCAGTCTCCGGTGGTATTCAACGTTTGTTCATCTATTAATTTTTATGTTCAATTTATACCTCATTATCACAATTTTGTGATCATAATTTTAATCAGATATGCAAGTGATGCGGAGCTAGGCAACAAACGTTCTGATTGATTTTCTGCACGCTGGGTAGCTTATCCGAAATACCAAGACTATCTGAGTCTGGTAGGCTGTTCCTTACTATATTCACGTCTGTTGCGTTTTTTGTTTTGAAGGGGAACCAATATGAAGCACTTTCTAACGCATATTTCTCCCTTCAGGTGAGTAATAAGCCCACATTTTTACCAAATATGTGTGGAGTACTCTGAATGACAAAATGATATGTTCATCTGATGTTATTGATTTTTTCACCACAGTGAGTAACTCTTATAACGGGTTGGGCGTTGTAATGTTCACGCTCCATTCTACCTTACCGAGCAATTCGATTTATCAATGCTATTTTTGATTCCCTCCGAGTGTACTGCTCACCAGTTGTTTTCCCTATTCATTGCCGGAAATACTGGATCTTTGCCGATATGATAAACATCGGGAAAGTTACTGTAGTAATAGAACCAACCACTTGATTTATGTTCTTGTCTCTCATTTCACATGGTGGAAAATTGCTTCAGCAAAACTGTAGTCTGATAGTCTGTTCGGATCTATCTGAATGTAGTTTTGTATTTTCTCACAGATCTGGTTGTTTTGCATTGTTCTTCACTGACCTAGACCTACATGTGTTATGTCGTTGCTTATTTTGATCGGATTCTGGATAGACACTATCGACTTGATCCTGAATTTACTAGGAACATCAGTCAACACTTTTTGCCATTTGCTGCTGATTGTGCTCTTTTTCTATGTGGTTTAGCATTCATATTTTCTGACATAAGCGCTCTGAGTTATTGCATTTCTTCTTCTGAAGTGATGACTACCTCTTGGGGTGTATTAAATAAATTACAGACAATGACATGGTGGTTGGCCGCATTTTCCGCAGCCAGCACTCTGTTGATTCTATGCAAATTTGACGTGACTCAACCGTATGGTTTGTGCTAACAGAACATTAGAAGGCATGTTATTTCTTGGTTTAATATGTAACGGAAAGCCACTGGCCCTATGCTTTTCAGTTTCAAAGTTTAGCGCAATGGTCAGCCCGCATGTATACATAACTTTATATATAAATATAAGTGTGAAAATCAATAAATGAGTTTTACTGCCTGAACGTTTATTAGAAAAAAGCGCAACGTTTATCTGTAAGCGATTTATAAATTATACCCTTTACCCCTTTCTCAGCTGTAAGATTAAAATCACTTCAATAATTGATACAATGGTCCGGTGGAGCAACAAATTTTAAATCACAATAACATGTCCAGATACATTTTGTTGATGACTTGTTACTCAACCTTAAGAACGCGTATGCAACATAGTCATCGCTTACTAGTCACTTACTGGCGGATGTTTGATTGAAAAACGCAACCATCACAGGTGCTGAACGATTATCGTCACAGACGTATTCTATTCGTAAGAACTTTTGAGTGAATTTGAATTTTGAGTCAAGTGATAGCCGAATGTTGAAATGAAAATGCCTATGAACCACACAGTATTGGTGGATGTCTTTATGGATACTTCTTAAAAATGACGCCTTTATTTATCAGTTCACTTAACTCTGTTCCTTATTATGCTCTCTCTATCTGTTTTCAGAACTAGACATTCTTGTCAGTAAAAGAAGAATACGGTGCTCCGTCAATATTTGCCGTCAACCCACGTGACCGGTATGTACCCACGCTGAACTTCAGTCACACATCGAGCTACTTGAAAAGTAGACGGTGAAGTTAAAATTGGATAGCACGTTTGCAAATTATTTTTCCCCAGTTTATTTCAAACTCACCAATATCCATAAGTTAGCGCAGACTTCATATTCACCTTGCAATAACGCTGCAGAAATTCAATCAGTCTCAAGTACCTAGATAGTTTAGAAACTGTGGTGTCATAAATATATTGCTCACTGATCTATACTTGCCGGACGAAATAGCGGACTGTTCGCTTGTAGTCATGTATCAGGTATGCTAACCAATGAACGGGTATCACGTATCTCACAATGGAAACAGGAAGTGTTAGCGTCAGAAGTCAATAACTCACCCACTGGATTAATTTTAGGCATGTATTTACCTTGAAGTTTATGAGTTCGACAGGAAGAACCTTCTGTAAACGTTACCAGTGACCGTTCTACGAATCTTAGTCTTGTCAGCTGGTTCCGTTTTGGTAATTGTCGGTGGGGTCAACTGCTTCCAAAACCCAACGTAGGACCTTCTGAAGGTACGTCGATTGCCAACTAAGTCTCGGGTCTAACACTAATTATAGACGGATTCCAACCAGTAGGAAAAAGAAAACAAAATCTCTATCGCTACCAGACGAAATTTCCGTTCGAACAATATTTTTTATTCGAATTACCGGTAGACTCACCATAAGTGGGTGATTTTTGTCACCCCTGTGTTTCCGTTACTGAATATAGTAGAATTAAATAACAGTTCGTTAGTAACCACACGGTGAGTGAACTCCATTTTAAACAGATATTCTAAATTAACGACAACCATGAAAGAACGTTCGAGTCAAACAGATGCTCACAAAATCATTATTTTCATTAGGTGAGAGTGACAGCTTAACGTAGAAAACTCGAATAGTGTTGAAGAGATAGGGGAAAATCATTTCCAGAGTTTCTGTTTCAGCAATACCTATTTCCACTAAGAACGAGGGAGGCACTTTACAGTAGGATATTTCTAATTTGCTCTAACGTGAAGGTTTCATTTTGAAAACTGCATTATGCAGCTCAGGAAGTGGAGATAAAATATTTTGCTACCACCTTGAACAGATAGATTCTTTGATTGAACTCAAAATCACGCATAATTATGATAAGTCATTTGCCCATTGATGGACCAGGTTTTAGGTAATTCGATCTTTTAGTGCAATATACCGTCCAGCGATGCGCGATTAGATCGTGTACCGTTGTTTACATTCTGTTTTAACCTACCCGACACTATACAGGTGTAGTTGTGGCGATGAGTTACTCACAATGGCTGTTCAACGTAGGCTTGCTTTACTGTTTTCCTACAATTCATGAAGGCATTTCGGCAGCCGACTATTATGAGAATATTTCTGAACTGGTAAGGGATAGCACATGAACATCAGGTGTGGGTTCGGGTATAAATCGAATTTTACTGGAAGTAGTATATATAAATGTGTAAAACCAAGGTTGATACAGAGTGGTTAGAATAATGTAATGTGCTTTTAGATAATGAAAAACAGTCAAATGACTTCTATTGGGACAAGAATCACAACTAGAGTCAAAAAGATGCCCTCATCAGTCCACAACGTGTTCAAACCTTTGATCACAAGAAAAGGTAAGACTACCGGAATTACAGTTTAGTTCACTAAATGGAGGATACGAATTTACATGAGAGTAAGCTGGTTTGATTGTAAAAGAAACGTCTTTTCACGTATTAGCTGACCATGTAAAATTTTGGATTTGTTTAATACATCACTATTTGGCAGGTCGTACCATAGGAGGACTGTTCAGTACAACAGGCCGTTGAGGCCAATCATCCGCAAGCTATTGGGACTGCATTTATTTAAAGGTCAACCAAACTAAATTAGTACCCAATGGGTGATGCGAATTGCGCAGTGGACATTCCAGTTAGACAGGAATACTGTAACTTAAATACAAGCCATCATTGTAGTTTAACGGAAACAACTCACTGTAAGGAATACAAATATGAAAATGGAGTATAGCACAATGGATTAGAGCAGCATTCGTTAAGAATGAGAAGTTTGAACAGTTCAGAGTGTATAGTTAAAATGCGTGACAAGTTATTGAGAAAGGATTTAACATCACTTAAAAATATTATGCAAATGACGACCGAACAGTTTGACATGAACTTCATATGAGACAAGCATCGATGGATTTCAGATGGGATGTTTGCATGTGAGTAGGTAGTCAGCGTTACGGACTGGAAAGCTATAGTTAATTTAAGCACAGCCAACAAACGTTCAGTTACTGGCATCATCTAGTGACATCCACCGGCTGTGCTGATTCACAGGTGACAGCTATGACAAATGGCTTGTCCCGAAAAAGAGAACAACAAAACTTAAATGTCTAGGGAGCTAACAACTCACGGGCTTAACCTAGAAAATGAGATGAGGATGAGGAGATGTGCTCAGTCTTATTCAGCCGTAACCTCTAGAATGACGTAAAGAATTCATAGACTGACGTCTTATTGACTGCATAAGCAGTCAATAATGTATGGGTGCGTCAATACATCCAGGGATGGCGATTATACTAAAACCCGTTTGCAACATATTATCGCACACGTGTGTCAGGTGCAAGCATGCGTCATGACGATGGGCACCTGTAAACTTCAACTCAAAATATGTGCACAAAATGAACTGGGTCCATCAATGGAATCTTGGTGAAACAAGGGACACTAACAAAACCGTTTGCATTATGTGAATGTTATGTTAGAATTTCTTTTGAACACCTGTTAAACTGATAGAAACAGCTGAAAAACAGGAAATAGACATTTCGCCCCTTCATAACGGATTTCCGACATTTGCCGGGATCCGTGGGGTTTTTGTAGGAATTTAGGAATTCAAACTGTACCGACAACAAGGCATGTGTATCGAATTTCGAAGTTCAGTCATGTGAAAATCCGACCCAACCCTGTTCCCCCAAAACGTTTATCCCTATATATTCTGCGGCCTCTGTTTCTGACCGTTAATTGGCTTTGACCTAGATGTTTTCGTTTTATCGCGTCAATTGATAGTTGTGTGAATAGCCAGTTGCTGCTTGCTGTACTTTGCTTAAGTGGTGTGTGCATCATTCTTTTAGAGCTTGGCTCGTTCCTGTTGTTTTTGAACCTGTTGACTGCTCGAAAGAACTCTGTTGGGTATGAATGTCATATTATGTGCTTATAGTTCATATTTAGCCTATTTGGCATCAAATTGTAATTATCTCCCGGAAACGATCCGTTGATCGAAACTGTTAAGGTTGTCTACTTATTAACTTTGATCATTTGTTCAATACTACCGTGGCATTGTGAACCAATCTCGTTTTGACCATTTGGGATGCTCGACTTATTGCTACGCGTTGCTCAACGTCTTCGTGGAAGATCGTACAGTACGATCATCCGTCGCAGCTACGGCCCTAAACACTTGGTCCCGATGACCACCAGTAAAATGGTGGACAGCTGTTTGGACCTAGTTGGGTCTTATCAGCAACACGCGCGTCCTAGAATGGAAACCAAAATCAATGGGTAAGCGGTGGATTGTAGTTCAAATATTCATCCATTGGTTCACGGAGTCGCCATCATCTGGGTTGCAGTATGTGAATTATGTTCCGCAGCCGTTGTAGTTCCTTTCAGAACATGGACTGAAATCGATCAGCCGTTTCTTTTGTGATTGGTCTGAAAACGAGCAAGCATCCACCGCGGCTACAGAATCGGACCACTTGTTTTCACTTTCAAGACAAAAATGATGCGCCACAGCGAACGAAGCTGACTTGAACCTAGTTATTGAGGGTTCACAGCAAGCAGCTCTCTGAAGTTTACCTCAGTAAGTTGATGAAGAGTTGCTTCAACCTTGTTAGGCCACATTAGCAACACAAACAATGAAGACTCATTCTCATGGTCTACTTGTAAGTGTGAGATAGAAGTAAAGAAAATTATCTGTTAAACCAACTAATCGCTAGGGTTGCAGGAAGGTATGCGAATTACTTCATTTAGTTGTCATGGTTCTTTTTACTGTTGGGATCCAACAATTTTCAAACAGCTGTCCAGCAACCCATTGACGGTAGGTGGAACCTACTGTTTGCGGGCACTTATCTCAGTTACTATTGGGATCATCGTGCGCTACTCGTTTGCAAGCTAACTACAGACGGCTGATGCATTTGAGTCCATGAACGGAAGAAAGCACAACAGCTGAGGAAAGCCGGGTTGGTAACGTTTATCCCCTAATTTTAATCTTGTAAATCTGCAGTTCAGCCGTCATGAGACAGCGGTTTTGATCACTCGGTGAACTACCCTTGTAACCTCCACGGGGTTGATGTCGTTAGCTAGCTGGTTTTCGAACAGCAACTTCTATTTAGGTGTCTCTGGAGTTTTAAACCAAACAACAATGGCAGGCATGAAATATCTTCACATTTTCCTCTCGTAAAATTAGGCGCTCTCTGTTCAACCAGTGCAGCGCGTACTGTATACATCACAGATTATAGATAATCTTCGAGCAATGATCAACAGACAGATGAGGATGTTGTTTTGAACCAACCCTTTATCCTATTGCCATCTGTAATGGATTCAGTGAAGTGATGTGTGACACCAATAAAATAATGCTCTTTACAGAAACAATGTATAAAATGGAGTACTAACCATATCAGTTTGTGACTAATGTTGTTAGTCAAGTGGTCACCTTTGAATTGAATTTGCGGAAATATGTTCTTTTTCTGCACACTGCAGCTTACCACTTTTGGTTCTTTCGTCTTACTATGGATATCGACAAACTTTTCAGGGTAACCGTTATCCACCAGCGTCTCTTCTTTCTCCAATCGATCTGCTGTGCAAATCATTCTGGCTCTGTGGAATAACGTTTTCACTAGCCCTCGTTTATAAGCAATATGTGTGAAGCTGGAGAGCTGCAAATATTTTCCACCCCAAGTTGGCTTGCGATAAACAGATCGTTGTAATGTACCGTCTTGACGTCTGGTTATAAGAATGTCTAGGAATGGCAAGCAATTATTAACTTCCACCTCATAAGATACAGAGAGGTTTGGATGGAGGGAGTTCAAATAGTTATAAAATGAAATAAAAGCACGTTCATCAGTAAAGACTAAAATGTCGTCTACGTAACGTTTGTAAAGCAGGACCCCCGAAATCCTTTATTGAAATTGCCTTTCAAGCATTCCTAAAATGCATCCGCCAATATGGGACCCAGTGAGCTACACATGGCTACACCATCAAGCTGTCCGTAGTTAAAACGATAGAAACAGTAGCGAAAAAGCCGAATTTTGTCAGTCTGACAATCAAAGGCGATGCAGCTAGTGAACTGATCAGTCGCAGGCTGACAAGTGCATTGACCAAGACCTACGATGTTACAAGAATGATCATCTCATTTAAGAGTCGACCGGTGTTGGTGTCACATGTCAAAAAGAATCACCTAAGTTTTCTTGGTCATTCTGTACTTACTCTCTCACCTGCCGTTGTCAAGCAGGTCATATTAGGAAAACCACTTGGCGACTATCAGACAGGATTTGTGAGCACCTTCCCAAATGGGTACGGAATGTTTTAATGAAACCAATCTCAGGTGTTATCGGATAGCATCTGATCGACACATGTCATCGGATTACGCCTGACAGAGCGTTCACAATTATTTACACAGTCTCACGTCCACTCACGAGTTGTCTGGGTGAGACCGCTATCGACGACATAGGTGATCGGTATCAAACTCTACAGCCTCCAGCTGTTCGCCCAGAAGAAATTCATACAGGCCCTACACCTTCTGTGACCAACCATGTGTAAACCGTCTGAAACCTCAAGTCCCAGTAACCCGATTAATACGTTATCACACACCGGTCACATGATTCATGTAAACATAACAAACTCACACACAAACAAAACCACCACCACCCGGGTAGACAATCATTCACAGTTTCCATGACTATTAACATTGTGTATAACCATATTTCTGTTTTATATTTGTCTAATGAATCTTTTGTAGTCGTATATACCTAATGGGAGTTACCGAATACAGCTGTTTGCAACCTTGACCTTTAATGAATACTCTGGGCATAATGACAAAGCTGAAGTTGGGATTCCAGTCTGCTCATGAACCTGATAGGGATCCCATTGTTATCTCGTCTGATTTTTGATGCGGCACGCCGATGAACACTGAGAGTGCAGCGCAAAACCAATTATTTAGTCCTAGTTTTTTTAGTCTGAATATGCTTTCTTATTACTCTATCTTATCAGACAGAACCTTAATAGTCTCCACCAACACAACATTCGTAAATAGCGAAGTGACATCAAGAGAGTTCATGTGGCGTTGTCTAATATTAATGTCCCTCACGGAATCTACAAACTCTAGTGTTGTGACTACTATGCTACTACTATGCTACTATGCTACTTTATCGTTTATTTTGAAGAGCAGTTATACACATCTTCGTTCAAAGAAAGAACAATCGGTGACACCAAAGTTAAGCAACAGGGATATAAAAATGTTGAATGCGAAAACCAGCTATCTGTCAAATGTGAGACGTTGCATAGTTGGCGACATTCAACAATTGACAATTCCTCTCACAAGAATAGCAAGCGTTAATGGGCCAGTCATCAAATGGAAAGTTATATGTGACGTATATGCTGAACAGTTTTAGAATGGGAAATAAAATATATGAAAAATAATGAAAAGAAAATAGGCGAACGATCA